>CM028350.1:45565100-45754501 GCA_016618105.1 Dendrobium huoshanense | reverse complement strand
AGCGCAGGCACATATTGGATCATGATATATTTTGTAGCTAGAAATGGTCGCGTTGGGTAACAACCAAGAATTCGGCATTGATTATACCGAAACCTTTAGTCCTGTTGCAAAATTACCTACTATTCGCATTTTACTTGCTATTGCTATACATCACAACTGGCAGGTTCAGCAGCTTGATGTGGCAAATGCCTTCCTACACGGGCAACTTCACGAAACCGTCCATATGCGACAGCCCCGCGGTTTCGAAGATCCAAACCATCCCGATTACGTATGTCGTCTTCACAAAACGCTTTACGGTCTCAAACAGGCTCCTCGCCAATGGTATAATACTTTCACACAACAACTTCTTCTTATTGGCTTTACAAACAGTAAATCAGATCCGTCATTGTTTATTTTCCAAAACTCTACCTCGCACATATTCTTACTTATCTACGTTGATGACATTTTAATTACGGGTAACAACTTATCTGCCATCAATGACATTATTTCTCAATTAGGTGCTAAATTCACTCTTAAACATCTCGGTGAAGTAAATAATTTTCTGGGTATTCACATCACCCGAAACAATCAGCAATTTTTTCTCTCTCAGCAGCAGTATGCTTTATCAATACTTCACCAAGCACACCTTCAACAATGCAATTCCATTGCTAATCCTTCCTGCACAAAGCTCCCAGCCCAATTTCAGCAGGAAGAATTGCTCTCAGATCCGGTCCTCTATCGCCGGCTCACGGGATCCCTACAGTATTTAACCATTACCCGTCCCGACATAGCTTTCAACGTCAATACCTTATCCCAACACATGCAAGATCCGCAGCCGCAGCACATCTTTCTCCTCAAACGACTTCTTCGTTATATCAAAGGTACGCTGGATTTCGGGCTTCCAATTTCTAAATCTAATCTCCACCTCACTTCTTTTTCAGACGCCGACTGGGCTGGAGATCCATTAACCCGCAAGTCTACATCTGGATTCTGCTCTTTCTTAGGCGAAAATTTAATCTCCTGGACTGTCAAGAAACAGCACACGGTCGCCCGCTCATCCACCGAATCCGAATACCGAGCTCTGGCGGCGCTTACAGCTGACGTCCTTTGGCTCCGCAAACTCCTGGCCGAGTTCGGTATCCCCCAAGACCATCCAACTGAAATTTCTTGTGACAACATGTCGGCAATTGCTCTCGCTAATAATCCGGTGTTCCACGCCCGGACGAAACACATCGAGATTGACCAAAAATTCGTCAGGGATCATATCATACACAATGCAATCCGAATTCTCCCTATCAACACCATTGATCAACCTGCCGATATCTTCACTAAGTCCTTATCTACTCCTCGCTTCCGAGATCTTCGGTCCAAACTAACGGTCAAGCAAGACCCTTCAGTTTGCGGGGGAATATTAGGAAGTAAACCAAAATGTAATTAATACTTATTAATGAGTTGGCAAAATATCATTGGTTGCCTCTATCTGTATGTCTATGCTCGCCTATTTATAGGCTTTCCTTTTCCCTGTAACAGAGAGTGACAAGAATAAAGTTCTACTTTCCTTCTCTGTCTTCTGCTTCAAGAACCGAAAGGTTCATTCAAGAACTCCTATAGTTTCTACACTCTTAAATAAGTTATTTCCAGTTGGTATCAGCTAAGCTTATAAAAAGCCTATTGGAAAAAGTGACCCCAAATCATTATTGCGTTCATTATACTCTCAGAACAGGACCATATGTCATTCAACATTAGAAAGCAGCGGTAACTATAATTGCTTTGGGGGTAATAACATATGAAATGGTAAAATGCCTATCATCAACCAAAAAAAAAACTTGTTTTGCAGCAGAGAGAGAATAACAGAGAGGTCTAATGGAAATGGAATGGACAGACACAACGTATAATTACTTTAAAATATTCATGGGCAAGCATAAAATAATGCCTCGTAAGAAAAAAAAAATCGGGCTACTTTCTACCTTGATTATGGAAGAATTATTACGTCCTCCGATCGGATGCAGAGAAACATTCGGTCGTAGGCAAAATCGCGCCTACACCGAGGTGTACCGAGTTTTTCTCGGTATAGGCGCGATTTTGCCTACGACCGAATGTTCCTCTGCATCCTTACACAGAACCAAATAAAAGTTCCTGATTATGAGACCTCATTTCTTGTATGAAGCAATGATAATAGTCATAAAATAGGAGCAATTTTTTTCTCTTCTCACAAGTTTTTAACACAAAAGTCAAATCTAAGAAAAACTATTGTCTTCTCTAAAAATCTCCTCTAAAATAAATTAAATCTACATGAAGCTGTAACATCTGTTTGACGTGCTTTCAAACTGGATATCTGATTCAATTGTTAGAGCACCCTGACTACTGTCAAGGATTAAAGCAAAATAAAAAGGTAGAACACCAAGCCTAGTAAGCATAAATATTGAAAAAAGAAAAAGAAAAAAAATATAAAGCAGTCAGAGTAGATCCATATCAGCAAAGAACTATTTACCTTATGCCCAGGGATTCAGCTACGACGCTCCATTCGATTTCCGAGTCTGGGAGCAGTGTTCAGTACATTTATGAAAGGGATTTGATGCATTTGGACATGATGGATTCACATCCTTTCTCTCTGCAACTACCAAACCTTTTTTGCTAGACGACCCACCTGAGTCACGATAGCAGCACAATATAAGCATATATATTAAAATAAGAAAAGGTAATAAAAAACAGTTAAGGCACACACAAACCTGAGTTCCCCCGTTTAACTTGACCTGCGCCTTCACTTCTCTTAGAGCAGTATTCAGCGCACTGATGGAAAGGATTAGATGCATTAGGACAGCTCGTATTCACCTTTCTATTTTCCGAAATCACCACTTTATCCTTTCTTCCACCTATTTCACCAAAAGACAGCAAGTAAACAAAAGCACCTCCGCTTAAAACTGGGAAGGAAGCGGAGGAAGGGTTCACCTGTAATAGCCCCTTTTAATGGCGACTTCCCATCGTGTCTTCTCCTTACACAATTATCGGAACATTGGTGGAACGGATTGGACGCGTTCACACACAACGGATCCACAGTTCTCCGTCTTCCCCCTTCCACCTTCTCGCCGTTCTCCTTGCTACTAAGACCATTAGAAACTGCACCGATTTCAAGAAGAAGAAACATTAGAGTCGAGGACCAATACCGACGGAGAGAAGAGGATGGATGAACCTAAAATCTCTTTATTAGCCGGATTTTTTGATCGAGGAAGAGGTCCATGAGGGCAATACTCAGCGCAGATATGGAAGGGATTTGTAGCATTAGGACAATCTGGGTGCACCCCTCCGTCCCTTGCCATACTCTCGCCTTTCTTATGGCTCGAGCAGGGACGGAGATTAGGGTTTTCTGTGAAAGCACGGAGGAGGAAGATATATAGAGATGGACGGTGGGAGGAGAGGAGAAGCAGGCCTAATAAGCTCAGAAAGAAGAGAAGGGACAAAAGTCGTTCACGTGTCTCGAAAAAGTTATAAAGATTTTACAAAAATACCCAATTCTTCCGTCCCATTATCAATATTTTTAAAATTTTATAAATAAGAATAATGATAAAACCAAAAAGTTATCATTTAAGAAAAGCTCGGGGGTTTTATATAAATTTCCGAGTTGTTTCTATAGGCCGATTCGAGCTTCGTTATCATCGAACAATTAAATGTGTTTGAGAACGTGTATTTCATTATTTTGACGCAGAAGGAAAGGAAGGAAGATGAAGCCAATCTACAGCTTTGACCAAAAGGGCATCGAAGAGGACAAATAAACACTTGGATTCTGATTAATGTTCTACGCAATTTTAGATGTAAATTTTGCATATAATGTTTTAAATAATTTATAACTATACCTCATCAAAAATCTTCATGATTTGACGTAAAAATTTATGAAATTAAATTCGGGCACTCCGAACTCCGATCTTAGCAAACTTATAGTCAAAATAAACATCCCGACAAGATGAAACAAACGACACCAAAATTAGTTCTGGCCCAAATAGGCTCAAATCAATGGCTCGAAGCATATTTTAAAACTTTAGATTATTAATTTGATAATCAAATGATAGCAAAATATAGCATGCTTATAGTCAAATAGAGCGGCTCGACAAGAAAAATCCAACAAACACATTATCACTTAATTTTGATATTGTTAAGACGCTTAAATGCTATATAAACAATTTATGATAGGGGAAATCAATAAGAGCCAACCGATGAAACGCTCTGGATATGCTCTTGATTTTTCTCATATTTATGAGGCAGGGTATGCCCAGAGGCGAAGCCAGCGTGGGGACCCTGGGGGCACGGGCCCTGATCGCAGCTTCGACGAAGACAAAAGCGCCTCCAAAGTGCATGGAAAAGAAGTGGTTGAATCTCGTGGTGGCGTGAAAAGCTAAGAGGGGTGAGAAGATGCCAAAAATGTAGGGGGAGGAGGGGAAGAGGGTGAGAATCTGGTTGTTGAACTTGCAGTAGTTGCTAGTTTTACTATCTTTGTAGGGGGAGGAGGGGAAGAGGGTGAGAATCTGGTTGTTGAACTTGCAGTAGTTGCTAGTTTTACTATCTTGTTTCATCTTGGCGTAGATGCCGAGGAAGTATTTATTGAGAAAAAATCAATGAAAGTAACTCCTCCTGCATAACTAAGCATCTTTGTTTCAAAACTTAAAAGAAGGAGCAACGAAAGATCTCAAGATAGATAGAAAGCAAACCGAAGATGTCGTGTTCGTAGCCTAATAAGAGTCCACCATTCAAGGAAGAGGAGCGCCCAGTAGAGTAATCCTCATAAAAATCAGCAAGGATTACGAACCTCTTCACCTAGGAGAAGAGGCCTTATGATTTTTCTCTTTTCGTATTTTCTAAGTAAAATTTTCTGATGTATCCCACCTTTTTCAATTATTTATTTGTGTGTTGGACATACGTGCATCGCTAAAACAAAAAATTCTCCCACTCTATTGACGCGAATCCACTATCCCTCAGCATTAATTTTTAGTCAAAAATTAAAACTTGTCAATTGTGCTTAACATTTCAATATTCATAGTGGAGACAAATTGAGGGGTTTATAGTTCAATATTTCATGCAGGCCTGTTAAAATAAAATAAAATTATAATGTGTGTTTAATAATTATATTTAGTAATTAAAATAAAAAAAATATCTTTTTGTCAATATCCAAATCTCATTGTCATTGATTCGTTGTTATACTATTTAGTCTCATAAAATATTTTATGGTTTTATTTTATTAGGGGGGTGAAAATAAGTCATATATATATATATATATATATATATATATATATATATATATATATATATATATATATATATATATATATATATATATATATATATATATATATATATATATATATATATATATAGACATCTTGTTTATAATTAAATGTAGGGTGTAGACGAGTCAAGCCAAGCTCAAGTCACCCTTAAGGCCTTCACTTTGAACTTGAGCTTTATTCTACAAGTTCAATCTAGCTTACAAGCCGGCTCGTTTATTATGAAAGAGATAAAATAATTATGATTTAATTAATTATTATAATAAAATGGATAAAAAGAATGATAAATTATAAGAAAAATAATAATATATGAAAGTCTGATATAATTCTAAACATTTTTAACAACTTTGTGCTTAAAATTCCGAATCCTATATATTTTAAGCATATTTAGTATCAATCTTTTCTAAACACGCCGACTCACGAGCTAATGAGTTGAGGCTAGCTCAAACTTGACTCATTAGTTCATCGAGTCCAGCTATTATCGAGTCAAACTCGAGCCGACTTGACTCAATCTTTTATTATGAAAGAGATAAAATAATTATGATTTAATTCATTATTATAATAAAATGGATAAAAAGAATGATAAATTATAAGAAAAATAATAATATATGAAAGTTTGATATAATTCTAAACATTTTTAACAACTTTGTGCTAAAAATTCCGAATCCTATATATTTTAAGCATATTTAGTATTAATCTTTTTTAAACACACTGACTCACGAGCTAATGAGTTGAAGCTAGCTCAAACTTGACTCATTAGTTCATCGAGTCCAGCTATTATCGAGTCAAACTCGAGCCGACTTGACTCACTCCTCTAATTAGTTTTATCAAATTGTAGGATGAGTATGATACTCAAATAAAAGCATGATGAGCTGATGTACAATAATTCGAGAAGATTCTTCTTTGAGGCCAAGATGTAGGAGTTGAGTGCTATGAATCTTAAGAAGAGAAAATATTTGAATGATTGATCCAAGTTGGTGGGACACGTGTATGATTATGATTAAATCATGACTAGGTTTGAAATTCAATGCATGCAATTTAAATTAATAATGGTCAAATCAATATCATATCTCAATTTATGCTGAAGATAATTGTTGATCAAAATGCATTTCACTCAGGAAAAAAAAAATTTGATCATAATAAATTTTAAACTGTGTAATTTAATAATTGATGGATAAGTTATACATGATATAATATCAACATCAATAGAATGTCTATAAAAAATCATCCAAATTAAATTTGGGTCCACGTTTTAATGAGATGATAATGAGATTATGAATCAAATTATTCACACCCTTTATGATTTTCAAAAATGATTTTTTTTTTGTAACAGTAACATCAATGGCAATTATTAAGGGGCTCTGTGATTGGAGGAAAAAGAAATACAGTGTGAAATGAATGCATTACTTTTATACTTTTTGGTATTTGGTTAGACATAATGTAAAGTAAAATCTTAATGTATTAGAAACTTACCGTTATACCTCATTTCACGCATGAACGAAATCCGCAGCGAAAAAGGAATTCACATGGGCACGAGAGAGAAGCCCTCTGTTTGTTTCTTCCTCCATTGTCGCAGTAACCCTTTTGCTTTTCTTCATTGATGTTCGGCTTTGCCTGCTTCGTGTGAGGTAGACTTTTGAATGAGTCATTAAAAAGCTCCTTTGCCTCCGTCAATGATGTTTTGCCCTTACCGGATCTGCTATCCCGCACCTCTCTACATGCGGACGAAACCGGAAGGAAGCCCCAACTTCTCGACTTCAATGCTTCAGCTTCGACAGGAAGTCATGGCTTGCCGAGTTTTGGAGTAGGTAAGTCACGAATAGGTTTGTTGAGGATGAATGGATGGATGGTAATGCTACTTCAGCTGGAACGGATGACGAAAAAGAAACTGGAAGAAGTTCGAGACTCCTTGCATGAACAACCGCAAATGCAAACATGCAGGTTTGCGATCCGAATTGAAACATTCCGTGTTGATTTTTTTTTTTCTTAGAGCAATTGTGATGGTTTGGACAAAAATTCTAATAAGAATGTGAATGCTAAGGAAGCAAGCAGGTGTGTCCAAATTGAACCAACCAAGACCACATTACTACAGATTTTTGCACGCAAGTGTTCGTGAGAATGCCCCAGGAGTGTCCCTCCAGCTTAAAACATTCCTGCTGCCCCTCTAGCAGATGTTATTGGACACACAAAATTTTAAAATCTCAAAAAATATACTGATTTTAAATTATTCTGCATACACCCAACCAAACATAAAAAAACATAATAACGCTTGGGTGTTTTGGCTTCTCTTATGTGTGCTTTCTTAGAGTTTCTAATTTCTAGTATTCCCTCTCATCTTTTATATTTCATGATCAGAGATTTTGCTTGCATATGGAGACAAAAATGACAAGATAATTCCCCCTCTTGACCTTTTCCCTTCATTATTTAATAAGTATTTTTATAATAAGCCTATGAAGGATGATTTCAATTTAGAGAAACAATTAGTGCAGGCAATAATATCGTATTAATATTGTTTGTACTACGTTTTTGTATATTTATTGCAGAATATCTTTTCAAATGCTAGCTTTTATTTATTTATTTTTTTCTTGTACCATTGACAGTTCATAAACATCACTTTATTATTCAAAAACTTTGAATTACTATAATAATTGTTAGATTTATTATTACAATTTTAGAAGAAATAATAACCACGCCTCATTATATGACCTTCATTTTAAAGGCTAATTCCTAAAGATTATGTTGTCTTCTATATGATTAATCCTAAGATTACATAAATCTTTTTGTTTTCCAAAAAACTTAAAAGCATAAAACAAATAGTTAAAGTGATTTATTAAAATTCAGCAAGATTTTAAAGTTGTCATGCCCAACAATATTTTTAAAGACTTAATGTGAAAACTCTTAAGTAAAAGAAAACTAACTCTTAAACATCGAGTCACCTTTTGATGTAATGGCTAGAATTTTCATAAGAAACTCTGCAACTAAGTGTGCTCATCCCGGAGCAATTCTGGAATGGGTGACCTACTGGGAAGTTATACCAATATGAAAAAACTGTGAGGCTCTTAGGCCAAAGAGGACAATATCTCTATAGTTAAGAGTTGGGTCTGTTACAAATGATATCAGAAAAATACACCAGTCAAAAGATATGAGCTAAGTGTCAAACAAGATAAAATGCTACGTCATGGGAGCCACCTCTTGAACCCTGTATGAGACAATGTGTTACATGACGGGAGCCACCACTTGAACTTATAAGGACCACCTCTAGAGTCTTATCTGCATGGTAAATGATTCTGGGATACAAATGCTGACAAGGACGTTACTTAGGTGGGGGAAATTGTGAAACCCCTAAAGTAAAAGAAAATTAACTCTTCAACGTCGAGGCGTTTTTTGGTGTAATAACTAGAATTTTCGTAAGAAACTCTGCAATTAAGTGTGCTCATCCCGGAATAATTATGGGATGGGTGACCTACTAGGAAATTACACTAACATGGCAAAACCGTGAGGCTCTTAGGCCAAATCGGACAATATCTCAATAGTTAAGAGTTTGGGCTGCTACACTTAACCCTCTCAGAGATTTACCAAATCCTACTTTGTAGCCAGCAAAAATGATACATTTTTTATCCATATAAAATAACTTTTCATTCACATATTAAAAGAATAAAAAGGTTACATCAAAGAAGAAAATTAAGGAAAAGAACTGTAACTTCCTATGAGGGCCTATGTTATCAGATGACAGAAGAAATATCCTTACGTGATGAAAAATTCTTCCAGGATGAATGACAGCGTCACTGGATTTGTCATATAACACCACTAAAGGAAGTTTAACTCACTATGCGACCTGTTGAGAAAGCTTACGTTAGAAACGTATAGCGAAACAATTCAAGAACATACTGAGAGAACTACAAAATAGCAGCTACTTACCACGTCGTTGTTCGAGAACAATTAAGGCATTCTGTAGGATCTCCCTCGCTTTTCTATCAGGAGTGCAGCCGGCAAATTCCATTTGTTTATATATTATTGGCACCTGAACATTACAGCTCATGAGTTGGGATAAAACAAAAGTGATAGTCTAGAAGTCCTTTCACATTTCTTTTCCATTTGAATTTGGGCTTGTTTGTGATGTTTTCCTATGCATGTTGCAACATACGAAATGCATGGTGAAGCCGTACAAATTACCTTAGTGTTCAAGCGGCATGCAACTGAAAAGAGTGTTATGTGTGGAATCTGATTGTGTTGATAAATTGAATTATTTTGTTGCCTTGAACCTTAAGTTTCTCGTGCTCACTGTGGCGTGAGGGGAGTTTACCCCCTGCTTGAATTTTTTTTCCATACAACGCCCTAGTGCTACGTACCAAGCATCCCGACGCTGTGTCCCCGACCGCCTCAACGCTGAAAGACAGAGAGCAGAGCGCCGCAGCAGTATAGATATAACGCCACAGTAGATCAAAAAAGATGCTTGAGCACCGCAGAGCCCCAAACTGGTGCCGCAACGCTTCGAAACTGACTGGACAATTTTTTTTTTCTTGTTTTTCTAAAGGGTTGCATCCCTTAGGGTTATTTTACTTGGCTTTCTCTTGTATTTTGTGTGTGTAGACATTGAAAATTGTGCATGTGAGAAGATAAGCAAGGAGAGAGAGAGAAAAGAGATTTGTACTTATTTCTACCGATTTTCATAGTTGATTTCTTTGTGTGATGTAGTTCCGTGGTTTTTTCCTATTTTGAAATTTTCCAAGTTAAATCCTGTTGTCCTTTACTTTTCCGTTGCTTTTACTTTTTTGCTTGTTTCTTCATTGTGGTATTTACTCCTCTCCCCAACAGAGAGTTAAAAAACACAAAAACCGAAGGCAAAGTGAAAAAGACAAAAGAGGAGTTGATTGTCTGTTTGTTCAAAGTGAAGGGTAAGGAAACTTTTATATAGAGAATACACAGGCAACAGAAGAGGTAAAAAAAAAAAGAATTTTTGCAAAAAATAAGAAAATAAATAATATCAATAAGCATTCGATGGTAAGGAATTCCATATTTGGATGTCCACACTCCACAGGAATAGCATCTTGCTGTCTTAACAATGTTCACAGATCCATCAGTTGGCTGCCATTTAATGCTTTCTTAATTGCTAAACCCACAATTATTTGCTTCCACATTAGTGTCCTGAACTTTATCCATCCTAATTCCTGCACATGGCAGCCTTCCAGTTCCTTCCTTGCTCAAGGATTTCCATAGAAATGATCATCTATTCTTGAGCTAATGCAAAAAAGAAATGGGCATGGCAGTAGGAAAGAACATACATGCTGTGCTAAATAAAGCCCTTGTGTTCAGCATAAATTATATAAATGTGAAAGCTAGTATACAACAGTTGTTAATTTGCATTTTGGTGTTCTCGACAGAGAAATTCTAGAATTACCAACCCACTAAACATAAATTTAGAAATTATGCCACCCAATCTATGATCTAGTGGTTGAGAAGCTTCAGTTCCCTCGCTGTGACTGGGGATTGAGTGTAAAATTGTTGCATGTGAATTGTGATTAAGGCTTCATTTGGGAGATAGATTATTCTATGCGGATACCGGACGGAAGAACCGTCCGGTTTACGCTTAGGTACCGAGCGATACCGAGCCGCGATACCGCTCGGTACCAGATGTGACACATTTTTATTGGGGTCTGGACTCCGCACAAAATAATTTTTCCATTTGGGATGGTTTTTTTTCTGCTTCTTAAAGCAGCTTTCTAGCACATTTTTTTTTACTGAAAAGCAGCTTTGAGAAGTAGAAAGAAAGTCGTTCCAAACGAAGCCTAAATTTGTTCAAAAAATCCCATTAAAAAAAGGAATTTATAAATGGAGACCATTTGATCAAGCTATCCTAAAACTAACTAATCACCCTTTACATCAGGCCCCACAGTATTTCTAGTAGTAAAGACATTGCCATTTTATAGAAAAACTAATTCGATCGAGTAAATTGTCAAATTACTGACCTGGTCATACTTTCTCGCTCTGATGAAAGCCTTCATGAGTGTGGTATAGGTTATGACATCTGGACTGATGCCCTTAAGAAAAAAAATAATCATTGTTATATTAATAATTGAAAGAAAATTTGAGAAAAGAAGCTGAAAGAAGAAAATTATTGAAGCGTATATAGCTGTTCATAATTAGTACAAAAATGCATACAGTTTCCTTAATTTGCTCAAAAATAGCAACTGCTTCCTTGTATCTTCCAGCAATACCAAATGCATTTATCAATAAGTTCAACATTATAAGATTTGGCTCAATTCCTTCCTCTTCCATCAACCTAAGTACTTCGATAGTTTGTTCGCATGAACCCTATGGAGAAGAATATTGCATTAAAGACTATAAATCTCGGAAAGGACAATACATAACAAAGTGGAAACAGTTTAAATCATGAAAAAAATCTATCCACAAATGTAGGTAGTGGTGGAACCAGGTAATATTATAGTAAATTGAAAATTTGGTACCTCGCCCCTCTCCCTCTCAACAACAACAACAACAACATCAAGCCTTTGTCCCACTGCGTGAGGTCAACTATATGAATTCTTTTTCTCCACTGTGTAAAGTTAAATGTCAAATTCTTGTTTAATCTAATAAAGAAAGATCATTTCTAATATTTTCTAACCAAGTCTTTTTAAGTCTACATCTACTTTCTTAACATAGGTTAAATCTAATACCTCTACTTTTATAACCGGGTCATCGGAAGGCCATCGTTTTATGTAACCAAACCATATAAGGCGACTCTCTCTAATTTTATCTTCCACTAAGCTACACCAACCTTTTCACCCCTCTCCCTCTCAACCAAATCTATACTACTATTATAAAAGGGGCTTGAGTTTCCTTCCTCCGGCAAATCATGTTCATCCATTATACTTATTTTTTAATTATCTTGGCCGTCCATTCTATTAAAAATATTTAATAAATCAAAAAATTCATATATAACTCTTCAAATTCTATCATTTATCTATACTACTATATAAAAGTGGCTTGGGATTCCACTCTTAGTAGATCCTAATCGTTCATTTGTAAATTTTAAAATAATCTGAAACGTTCATTTATGTCTCTTCAAATTCTTTATTTATAACACACTCCATTAATTTCTACTCTCTATTCTCATGCGTCAATTAAATTCAATTAATTATAATTTCTCTTCATATCTCAGATGCTTAATTAAAAAGTCTTAATTAATTGTAACGTAACAATTAATGACATATCTATACTACTATTATAAAAGGGGCTTGAGTTTCCTTCCTCCGGCAAATCTTGTTCATCCATTCTACTTATTTTTTAATTATCTTGGCCGTCCATTCTATTAAAAATATTTAATAAATCAAAAAATTCATATATAACTCTTCAAATTCTATCATTTATCTATACTACTATATAAAAGTGGCTTGGGATTCCACTCTTAGTAGATCCTAATCGTTCATTTGTAAATTTTAAAATAATCTGAAACGTTCATTTATGTCTCTTCAAATTTTTTATTTATAACACACTCCATTAATTTCTACTCTCTATTCTCATGCGTCAATTAAATTCAATTAATTATAATTTCTCTTCATATCTCATATGCTTAATTAAAAAGTCTTAATTAATTGTAACGTAACAATTAATGACATATCTATACTACTATTATAAAAGGGGCTTGAGTTTCCTTCCTCCGGCAAATCTTGTTCATCCATTCTACTTATTTTTTAATTATCTTGGCCGTCCATTCTATTAAAAATATTTAATAAATCAAAAAATTCATATATAACTCTTCAAATTCTATCATTTATCTATACTACTATATAAAAGAGGCTTGGGATTCCACTCTTAGTAGATCCTAATTGTTCATTTGTAAATTTTAAAATAATCTGAAACGTTCATTTATGTCTCTTCAAATTCTTTATTTATAACACACTCCATTAATTTCTACTCTCTATTCTCATGCGTCAATTAAAATCAATTAATTATAATTTCTCTTCATATCTCATATGCTTAATTAAAAAGTCTTAATTAATTGTAACGTAACAATTAATGACATATAAAAGTTTCGAGCCAAATATTTAATTCATTATCTGTGGTAATTATTATTTAAATATATATTTTATAGCAAATGATATTAATGTTTTAATATTAACGTTAATATTAAAACATTTATCTTAAGTTAAAGATCGTTTAAATTATATTACATATTAATTTATGAACATAAAACTTGTATTAAAGCAAGCAGAAGACGAAGGGGGTTTTTCACTTATTTCTTTGGATTCACGTGAAGAGTTACATGTGGTTTATTGTAACCCTCAATCTGTCATGACCCTTCGTCTTCCTCACGCATTACTTAGTATTATCTTCCTTCGCATTCCATAGTATTCCATTAGAACCAGCCCACCCCGCAACCCTCGGTCCCAACCCTTCTCCCTCTCACATTTGAAAAAAGGTCGTCATCTGCTTTCCCTCGCCTCCCCTCCGGATTTAGTATTGAAAGATTGAGTTGCTAACGAAGCTTCTTTGACTTCTTCGCGTGCTTCGACTCCAGCTTGGCATGCTTAGAAGATCCTAATCGTTCATTTGTAAATTTTAAAATAATCTGAAACGTTCATTTATGTCTCTTCAAATTCTTTATTTATAACACACTCCATTAATTTATAATCTCTATTCTCATGCGTCAATTAAATTCAATTAATTATAATTTCTCTTCATATCTCATATGCTTAATTAAAAAGTCTTAATTAATTGTAACGTAACAATTAATGACATATAAAAGTTTCGAGCCAAATATTTAATTCATTATCTGTGGTAATTATTATTTAAATATATATTTTATAGCAAATGATATTAATGTTTTAATATTAACGTTAATATTAAAACATTTATCTTAAGTTAAAGATCGTTTAAATTATATTACATATTAATTTATGAACATAAAACTTGTATTAAAGCAAGCAGAAGACGAAGGGGGTTTTTCACTTATTTCTTTGGATTCACGTGAAGAGTTACATGTGGTTTATTGTAACCCTTAATCTGTCATGACCCTTCGTCTTCCTCACGCATTACTTAGTATTATCTTCCTTCGCATTCCATAGTATTCCATTAGAACCAGCCCACCCCGCAACCCTCGGTCCCAACCCTTCTCCCTCTCACATTTGAAAAAAGGTCGTCATCTGCTTTCCCTCGCCTCCCCTCCGGATTTAGTATTGAAAGATTGAGTTGCTAACGAAGCTTCTTTGACTTCTTCGCGTGCTTCGACTCCAGCTTGGCATGCTTAGTAGATCCTAATCGTTCATTTGTAAATTTTAAAATAATCTGAAACGTTCATTTATGTCTCTTCAAATTCTTTATTTATAACACACTCCATTAATTTCTACTCTCTATTCTCATGCGTCAATTAAATTCAATTAATTATAATTTCTCTTCATATCTCATATGCTTAATTAAAAAGTCTTAATTAATTGTAACGTAACAATTAATGACATATAAAAGTTTCGAGCCAAATATTTAATTCATTATCTGTGGTAATTATTATTTAAATATATATTTTATAGCAAATGATATTAATGTTTTAATATTAACGTTAATATTAAAACATTTATCTTAAGTTAAAGATCGTTTAAATTATATTACATATTAATTTATGAACATAAAACTTGTATTAAAGCAAGCAGAAGACGAAGGGGGTTTTTCACTTATTTCTTTGGATTCACGTGAAGAGTTACATGTGGTTTATTGTAACCCTCAATCTGTCATGACCCTTCGTCTTCCTCACGCATTACTTAGTATTATCTTCCTTCGCATTCCATAGTATTCCATTAGAACCAGCCCACCCCGCAACCCTCGGTCCCAACCCTTCTCCCTCTCACATTTGAAAAAAGGTCGTCATCTGCTTTCCCTCGCCTCCCCTCCGGATTTAGTATTGAAAGATTGAGTTGCTAACGAAGCTTCTTTGACTTCTTCGCGTGCTTCGACTCCAGCTTGGCATGCTTTGCCCTGAAGAATATCTTGCTTCGAAGGCTCCCGGAAGGCAAGGGTAGCATTGGGGTTGAGCACGTGCTTTTTTGTGCTGATAGTTAAGGAGGAGGAGGAAATCCTTCAGTTGGAAACGAGCAAGAAATCGCAAGCATCTACCGGAGGTCTTCTTCTGGTCGTAATTCTTACTTGGATTACGGCTGTTTGATGCCAATTAAGCTGACCCCAAACTCTTCCATACGTTTGATGTCTGCATCTGGTAGCAGATTTTGACAGTAAAATCTTTTTACCTTTTCATGATTGTGGTTGATTATGATCTTCTGATTTATTTTTTTTTTTAGTGGTCTTATGTTTTTTGAGAAAACTTTTGGCGTATGGGCTTTTGTTTTTGGGTACCGGTCAGCAATTTATTCACATTTATTAGTCTATTAGGATATAAAATATTGTTTCAGATTTAGTAAATTTGGGATAAAAGTGAAAACTGCTTCAACTTTTGTTTACTTTTAGTAATTTGTTTGATTATTCATTTTTTTTATCTAAAAAAATTTTAATGTGAGAAATTTTTTCTTACTTTAATGATTTGTGCCCCACTTGAAAAAAAATCGCTCAGCCCCTGGTGGTGCTTGCCTATTGATGAAACTTTCATATGGTCATTTGGCTCCAGTCGTCTTCATCTTTCTTCTGCAATGGATGGACTGTGTCTCGACTTGCATGCTTCCCAGTTATCTACGACTCCTTCAAATACTTGTATGCAAGCTTGTTCTTCTATTTTATCATTTAATATTGCTTCTTTTATTTATTTTCCAAATTTTTAAGAATGATAACAAAATGTTTCTTCATGGGTTTTTGCTTCTTTGCTCTTATTTTGTTTGTTGTGCTTCAAATAATTAATCTCATCACCATTGGATATGCATATTTCACCATCAAAATTGCCTTTAAAGAAATTTTTGTAAGATAGTAAAATTTTATTATAGATGAGATGTTCTTTTGTGAATGAAATAAGATAAATTTGTTATCTCTTTTATTATTTTAGATTAGTATGACATATTTATAATGATATTTTTGAGCTTTTATTCTAAATATGAATTGATTTTTTTTATGATAATATTTGTTATATAGAGAAAACATATGTATTTTTTACTATGGAATTGTAAAATTATATTAATATATTTTCTTTATTATGATTTTAATAAAAATATGTTATTCTTCATTAATATAATTAATAATTATTATTACTAACAGTGATAATTAAACTTAATATTTTTTAAGAATAATAATATATTTAAAATACTATTAAATAAATTTTTAATTTTTATTCTTTATTCACATACATTTAATGCACGTGCAAATGAACTAGAAGAAATTGCTATAACAGTAACATTATCCTCCAAACCGTCATGAACTATCTTACATCTGCTTTTCCAACAAAAAAATATAACATAACAATAATGATTACCGGTTATTGTATCAGAAGATGCAAGGTCCTTCAAGACCTTTATAAAATCTTCAAAAGAATTAAAGATAGGAAGATAAAATCCCCATTTGCTAAGTATACCAAAAACCTGAGGTAGTATATCACATTTTACTGCAATAATTTCCTTATTCCAAAAAACTTACTCTTATCAAATATATTATATTACCAACTTTCTTGTTGGTAATTTGATTTTAAAATTAGTTGTAGAAATAAATTTATAAAAATAAAATTATTATTTTAAATGAAATATATGAATAACAAATTAATTTTCTCTCAAATTTATTCTATTAAATCTTTTTATTTAAAATTTTATATATATACTACTATTATAAAAGGGACTTGAGTTTCCTTCCCCAAGCAAATCTTGTCCATCCATTTTATTTCTTCTTAAATTATCTTGGCCATCCATTATAATATAAATAATTAATAATTCAAAAAATAATACTTATATAATTTAATGCTCTTTACGTAGATCTCATTCCAAATTAATTTTAAAATTTCTAAACGTTTTAGTTTCCCGTCTATTTCATTTAATTATATGTTTCTTAATTTATGCGTTTTCCCATTTAATTATATATGTTTATTAATTTATTATCGGTTTCCTTAACTAATATTGCCGCTTCGTAAATCTAAGCCCTCCGTCGAAATTATTTCCTTAACTAATATTTATATGTTTCATTTAATTCTAATCTAGCTGTCGCTTCTCCCCTTAACTCTGCCAAAGTCGAAGAGTCCCATGAATGGAGCTGTTAGTAGCTTCTCTGTTTCCTCTGCCGAAGTCGAAGAGTCTCATGAGTTGAACCGTCGTTGCTTCTCTGTTTCCTCCACTAAAGTGGAAGAGATTCATGAAGTTGAACCGTCAGCTGCTTCTCCATTTCCTCTTACAAAGCGGAAGAGTTTTGTGAAGTTGAGCCTTTAGCTGCTTTTCCGTTTCCTCTGCCGAGGTGGAAGAGTCTTGTGAAGTTGAACCATCAGTAATTACATCTTTCGTCATTCTCTGAAGCACAATTATCATCCTCAATTATATATAGGTATCCTATTTGCTCACAATGCATTGCTTCCTAGCTCTTTGCCTCTTCAATCTTCACCAACATGAAATGCCATTGGTGGCCTCAAATCTCTATGTCAGAAACCTCGCCGCCAACTTTTCCTTCTACATATGATTTCAATGACAAATATATGTGATTCTCTCTCTCTCTCTCTCTCTCTCTCTCTCTCTCTCTCTCTCTGATCCTCTAAGAAGCGCAGCCAGTAAATTGAAATAAATACACCCTTGTTATTTAGAAGGGAAAGAATTTTGTCAAAGATTCATTTCAACAAAAAATATTTAAAAACAAGAAGCAAGCTCTGTGTTTTTTATTATCTGAAATTGATTTCAACAACAAAAATTCAAGTGGTAGGTTATGTATATTTTTTTTATTATGTATTTTTTTTATTTAGATAATTTTTATTTATTTATTTAATTCATTCTAATTTTTTTAATGCAATAGAGATACTGGATTATACACGATCACATTAAGTTAATTAGTTTCATTTTTGTTTTATGATTTTATTGATGTAAAAGGATTGATTACAAGCAAAAAGATTTCACTTTGCGAGGTTAGCCATCAGATATTCTTGTTATAGAGATTTGATGATTATAAGGAAAATAATGCTTGAATTTCAATTTTTAATATGCATATGGCCATCTTAAGTGATGTTTGCAAGCGTATAAATTAAACTATTTGAATATAACAATAAATTTAAACTTGCATTGTAAATATGCTTATCAATTATAATAAAGGTCATGTTTTTCAGAAAAAATGTCATAAAAAATTGATATTTTTTGTTGAGAGGATCAATCACATCATATGAATTTATAAATTTTATGTGTTTTAATATTTTGCGATTTTCATTTAATAAATCAAATTTCATCATCTCTTTATTATTTTTTTACATAAATGATAAATTCAAAAATATATATTATAAAATATTTATAGTTTTTTTTATATTATGATGCATTCCTTCGAATATAAATTATAAAATACTATCAATTATAACTTGGAACTAAGATTTAAAAAAAAAGTATTGAATATTATTTTATTTCAAAAAGTTATTTCTTAATAAGTTTTAAACATAAGCTTTATTTAATATTGAGTATAAAGTTTATAAAAAAATTTCTCAATAGTTATAAGAATTTAAATGGATATTTGATTAAGTATATATATGCATTCAAATTAGTTTTTTTTTTTTTTTTAATATTATGATTCATTTCTTTTAACATAAGTTATTTATATTCTCTTCATTATTGTTTAACTATTCAGAAAATAGTATCGCTTTGAATATCCCCCACCATTGGCTGAAAGTTAAATACAAGCCGCTTCAAATCTATGTCACATTTGATCGTAAGTTAAAGTCAATTAATTTTAAATAGTTTTTTCACTTTTTTTTTTTAATTTTGCTTATTTATTTATTATAATAGAGTTTTTGTTATTCCTACCGACTCACTTATTTTCATTACGATGTATATTCGTTTTCAATTTCAATTTCAATTGGTTGTTTCGATTAAATATATATATTTTTTAATTTTATTTTTTAAAAAAATTAAGTAATATTTCTATATATTGTTCCAAACTCTGATTGATCTCACGAGTGAAAGATAGTAAATATTTTTTAATCTGTTTTGAATATTCTTTATAATAAGATTGATCTAAATTTTGCAAAAATAACTCTGTCATATTTTAATATACATCTCCGGAACATTCCAAAGTAAGTTCAATCAAATTTATTTGAACATCAACAAATTAGTATACTAAAACATCACTTTTTTTCTTTATTTTAAAGTAATGCAAATAATAGATAACCAACTTTTAAGAAGCAAAAATATAATTAATATGAATTGAATTTATATGTAATTTCTTATATTTTTCATATATTTTTTTAATATTCACAATAAATTTAAAATATATCTTAATATATCTAATTATAGTACATACATATAGTTATTTAGGTGTGATAGAAAAAAAAATACTGGCGTTTGTTGATATTTGCATGATTATTTTAAAATGATTTCTTCTAAAATTATTTTTTAAATTGTCTACTTGAAAACTTCTTAATATATAACAATTTGTTTTGATAGATTCTACAAAAAATAAAATAGCTTGCAACTTTATTTATGATCATAGATGTATATAAAAATATCAATATATGCTCTTGATTGTTGTACTAATAATTTATTTATTAACTATATTGCATTTGCAAAGGACCTATTAGGGATGAGTTTTTATTTTGAGTGATTTTAAAAATTACTATAATAATTGAAAACCGTTGGCCCCTACTACAACCTTCAGCAACACCATTGTTTCTTTACCTCGCAAGCCGCCATCCCTTCATCTTACAAATAAATTATCACTAAATAAAATTCTAGAGATTACGTAAATATAATATTTAATATTAAGATTTTTATTGTCTTTTTTTATTTTATTTATATACTGTGTTTAAAAAAATTAACTCTTTATTTTTTTTAAATTTTGCTACATTTTATTGAATAATATATTAAATTTTTTATATTATTTATTTTAATTATCCAAATTTAAATATTTTTAAGTATAAAAAATAATATTTAATATTAATATTTATTTAAGTTCAATATTCTTATTAAATATTTTATTCAAACTCATGTGATGAAGAAAATTATATTTTTAACAAATAAAATTCATGGTCTTATGCAATATCTAACATCATAAAAAATATAAACATTTTATTTTTCTTTTTCAATTTTATTTACTACAACTAATAAATTTAAACTCCACTTAAATATAAATTTTGATTTTATATATATATATATATATATATACAACATGATCATATAGAACTTCTTTTGATATAAGAAATATCTCTATTCAGAATCAATATATATATTTTCAAACAATCACATCATCAAAAAGTTCAAATATGACCATCAATTAAGATTTGTGTACAATATATTAGAAAATTTTATTTAATTACACAATAATTAAGTTTTATGCTAACTCTTTTATTCTCTATAAACCTCTTGTCCAATTGTTTTTCAATTATGATAAATTTTATGTCACATATTTTCAAATTTTTTATTAATCTACTATTATTGTTATTGCTATTTTATTAAAACCTTAAACACATTTGTTCTAGATTGATGATATAATTATTGTTACAATTACTTCTAATAATAAATTTATTTATTTAATATTTGTATTAAAAATTTTGAATTAATTAAATAATTTTATAAATTAAAATATTATTTAATTTTTAAATTTTATTAACGTGCATTTAATGCACGTGCGATTATACTAGTAAAAATAAAATGTAAATAATAAATATAATGTAATATCAATAATAGAAAAAAATAAAAAATAATACTTTAAAACAATATGTATAAAGGTTATTGCAAAGAGTTTTGAGGTAGAATCAATGATTGATAACTTTTATGCAATATTGAAGCATCAGACATAATTTAAAATGCCTATTCGTAATAGCTAGAAAAAATGAAATTTTGTTTTTAAAACTTTATAGGTTGTTTTTATTTGCAAATGTTTTATCTGATTATGTTAGTCCAAAAAGTTCTAACTTCTAATTTTGATTTAGAGCAGTTCAATTTTAATTTCACCACCCATGTCTTTAAATCCTAACTTTGTCATGTCACCACCCATGTCTTTAAATCCTAATTTTGTTAAAGGTGCGTAAATTAATCCCCCACACCTATATTAATGGGAGCTCCTTGCATTGATTACACCCTTTTGAACTAAACAAAGTTAGTCATTTAACTATTGGGATTAACGTTCACAGTTCCACACCATGAACAGGAAAAACTCAAGAGCAAAGCTTTAATAATGGAAATTTGCTGAGACACCCTTTTGAATTAATAATGCTTAGTGTGGGGTGAGGGGAGTGGGTTTGCATAGGAATGGATTGGGAAGCAGTGGGGGCGAACAACGCACTGTAGCCACGGTATGTGCATGTGCGTGTTTTTGTGTGTGAAGTGGGCAAATGTTTTGTGAATTCGCATTAAAAGCGCGAACAACAACAGCCATTGATAGTCTGAACAATGAAGAAAAGGAATCTTGTTAAGTGAGATAATATACCTGTTGAGCATAAGCATTTGCTAGTACACAGAAAACACTAGCTGAGAGCTGCAAGCCTTCAGCCTTAAGAGCAGAGATACACTTCCTAGAATCATGGAAGCTCTTATATTGTCCATATATGTCAACAATGATGGCATAAATAACTCCACTTTTCCCAAAACCTCTGCATTTCATGCTCTCAAATATATTTCTTATCTGATCCCACTTGCCTTGCTCTCCTAATCGACTAACAATGTCAAGAAAGATCTTGGGGTCAGGGTATAGTCCCTCTTCTTGCATCTTAGAGAAGAATCCAAGAGCTCGTTTCAAATCTCCAGCCTTACAATGCCATCGAATCAAAGAGTTCCAAGTCATGATGTCAGGCTTAACACCTTGGCTCAACATTTTATCAAACACCTTGAGAGCTTCATCAATCTCGCCATATTTACCAAAAGTATCTATTAAATCATTATAAAACCTTCTATATGGCACAATCCCCTTCACTTGCATCTCCATGACAAGATTCATTGCCTTCTTCCACATGCCATTATCCCTATATATCCTAACCATTTTGCTATAAACGGAGGAATCCAATCGAAATTTTCTCTTCTTCATCTCTCCAAGAACCCACCAAGTGTCCTCTAACCTGCCACCATGGACATAGGCATCAAGGAGAAGTATGTAAGTCTCTCTGTCCCTCTCAATTCCCCCTTCACTCATCTCCACCAATAACTTATCAGACAGAAGCAACTGTCCCTTCCGCAAGAACCCTTTAAGAAGAAAGTTGTAATCCCTTTGGCTAGGTCGGAGGCCAAGCCACTTCATCTCTTGAAAAATCGCGTCAGCCTCCAGGGTTCTACCATGGCATCCAAGGACATCAATCATGCAGGAATACGAGAGAATACTAGGATACATTCCCTGTGCCTCCATCTGGCCAAGTAGATCAATGGATTTGTCAATAGAGCCACTGGTACAGTGGGCTTGGATCAAACTGTTGTATGATTCCCACGAAAGTTCCTCTTTTTCTTCATCAAGTTTGGACTTTGAGGTCAAACCAGGTTCTGCGGGTGCTGCAAAGTTGGAAATTTTGCATCGGATTGAGGAAGGTGAAGCGAACCCACTCAATATAGACCTGGGAGGAGAAGAAAGAAGCAGGGGCGGGAATGGTTTGGCAGGCAACGAGATGAGTTTGGCAGCCATTTCCTTTCATTTGAACTCGACCGTTGAACTCTTCTCTGGTTTTGGGGAACTTGTTATCTGCTAATAGTCATAGCCAACGCTAACAAAAATTTAGCTATAGGAACAAATAACAATCTAGGAAATTCAATCGTCAAGACAAATTTTACCATTGAGCGCTTTTTATTTAACAGAGGCAAGGGTTTGGAAAGAAATAGCCTTAGGAAGCCCACTCTCCATCAAACTCTGTAGTACCAACCCAGAGGAAGAATGCCACAAATACCCAACTGAAGAGAGAGATGAGAAGGTAAAGGGCAAATGAAGAGAGAGAGAGAGAGAGAGAGAGAGAGAGAGAGAGAGAGAGAGAGAGAGAGAGACCGCGACCTGAAAAAACGCAGAGTTGCGGCAGCCCGTAAATTCGCCCGGCGGGAGAAGCCTATCATACTGCTCAGAGTTTTAGAGTAGAAGGAAGCGGGGTGGCATTTCGGTCTTCGATTGAACCGGCACCGGGTTGACAGGTTTCACTAGATTAGGTTTAATTATTTTCCTTAATACTCAGAAAAAATGCATTAAAATAATAAAAAATATATATAAAATTAAAATAACACACTATTTGAAATGCATATACATTTAAGTGCGATTTTTTTTTTGCATTTTATTTATAAATATATATATTTATGAGTATCTATGTCCATTAAATCAAGAATTTATATTAATAAATTCAAAATCATTTAGGGTAATTCACATCTATATACCAATTATTAAGTAGTTGATATGAAAAAATATGAGAATGTACATATATGAAAAAAAAAAACATGTCAAAATATTTTATTATAATTTATATTGAATTGATTTTTAAAATTTTTAAATTGATTTTATAATTATACTATATTAAAATTTATATTTTATTAATATTAAAATAAATATAAGTATATTTAAATTTATTATGATGCAAATTATACTAGAATATTCTAGCAATTTTCGTAGATATACAATAAAATATTGAACCCAAGTCTTCAAAATATGTCAAATTTCAGAGATATCAAATAAAACTCAATAGTTTAATATATAACATTAGGAAATAAATAAAACATGGAATTGATATTTGATAAGTCATCGAAATTCATCTTGATCATACATGAATCTTCATACATATTTGAATTAGAACTTTCTGAAATTAAATTCAAAATCATTTGATCTCCAATTCCAACTAATTTTCATTCAAAAAGAATATCTCGACGAGAGGAATCCAATGATACTAAAAGTGGTTCAATCCGAGTTCGAATGACCCCATATCAAGTACTTGAAAGTGTAATTAAAAACTTTAGGGTATTAGTTAGATGACAAAACTATCTCCAAATCTTACAAGCTCATAGTCAAATTTAGCATACCAAAGAGACAAATCAAACAAGTTTAAGATCATTTAATTTCAACGTCATAAAGCACTTAAATGCAGAAAAAATGATTAATGATCAAGAGAATCAATACGAGTCGTTTGATAAATTATTTTATAGTTTATATACTTATTGGGCACGTCTCTATAAAAAATCTATAAATGGATCTGTAATAGCCAGTATTTTGACTTTGTTATTTTTTTTGGAGTCATTATAACTCCAAATTGCAATCTGTCTTCGTCATAGTATTTTGATCGTAGTATTTTACTTACATTATTTTTTTTTTCATAATTTTTGGACACTGGTGAAAATCCTTATAGAATTTGTACCTATTAGTTCAAGTGAGGATTTCGGGACCTTTAGGGGTCTTTTTTACAAACCAATTTAATTAATATTTTTTAAATAAATTGATTTATTTTATAGATATTTTTCTATAATTTTTAAAGTCCTAAAACAATTTATTTGAATTTTAAACTAAAGAAATTAATTAAATTAATCATATAATATAAAAAAATATTATTTTAATAAAAATATCTAAAATCATTATTAAACAATTTTAAACCCTTTATTTTCTCCCTAAGCATACGGTTAACACAGAATGGAAAGAGTAAAGTGAGTGGAGAAAAGTAAGAGAGAGAAAAGAGAAGTTGAGATTTGGAGGTCGCAGAACAATTTTCGTTAGTCGGGCCAATTGAGATATTTGCTTGTCTCACTGTAAGGAATCCATATCCTATTTTTTATTTTAAATATTTTGTGTTTTTGGCTTTTTTCTGATTAAATTTGTGTTTTTTTATCGAAAAACGTGAACAACTTTGTATTGAACAAATTTGTATTTTTTGTGATATGCTTGGCTTTTCAAGCTCAGTATATGTGGTTAACTAATTTCAGATCATGATAGGAGAGCAGGGGTGTGAGGTTGGTCAGGATTTTGCAGGTTCTGTTTCTTTTTTCGTTTAAGATTTTTGAGAACAAATACATATATGTACATTGATGTTTTAAATTATAGAATATGTTTTATTATTTATTACTAATAAATGAAATTAGATAGCTCTGATTATTGCTTATTTAAAAGATAAAAGAATAATTATTCAAATTTAAATTCTGGAGCATCATAGGGTCTCTACCCTCTTCATAAGGCAAAGATCTTGAGCTTAGACTTTGGCTTGAGATTCTCATAGGTTCTAAGGATTCCAAAGCTCCACTTGAGCATCATCGACATACAACTATCTGACCGTTGTTGTTGTATCATTTTCAATCACCACCAATCAACTATAGTCCATTGAATTTCATTGCTTAACTATAATTTCACAACCATCATTGTCCAACTACAGTCATTTGACCACCATAGTTGGACTTTAAATTTTTAAACACAGTCAGCATGTTATGATCCTCCAACTACAGTTGTTCAACTATGATCCTTTAACAACCATTGCTGGATTACGATCATTCGATAATAGGGTCTAGGCTATGGTCTCTTGACCACCATCACCAAATTACAATTTGTTGATCATCGTCGCTCAACTACAGGCCGCAAACCAACATCGCTTGACTATAAGTCTCCAATCACTATAACTTGATTACAATCCTTTGATTACTATTATCTAACTACCATCCTCCAATTATCATCGCCCAATTATGATCTCTCAATCACCATCGCTCAACTACAATTCTCTGATCATTACCACATGGTTATGGCCTTTCGACCACCATCATTCAATTACGATCTTTCTACTAATGCCCCCCAACTATAGTATTGCAACCCCCATCACCCAATTATATACTTATGACCACTATTGCTTGACTGAGATCCTTTGACCATTATCGTTTGCTTATGGTCCTGCAACCATAATCGATTGACTCTAATCCTATAAGTATTATCACTCGACTACGGTCTACCATCATTATCGTCGAGTACAATCCATCAACTACAATTGTCTGATTATACTCTTTCAATTGTCATTACTTGACTAAAATCCTCTTAACACATTTGCTAAGCCAAGGTCCCCCAACTACCATATGCAAATCATGTTGCCCCCAACTAAGGTATGTCAACAACTAACGTCTAACTATAGTCCACCATTAAAAAAAAAAAAAAAAAGTCCACCAAACACATTTCAAGCAATTACGATCCTCCAACCACTATTGCCCTACTACGATCTTCCGACCATCATTTCCTGCGTCACTTAAATATGATCTCTTGATCACATCTCTATTATGATCTTCTGACTAACATTGTCCAATTAAGATCTTCCCAACTATCATCACACAACTACAATCCTTTGAAAATTGTTGCTCCATTAAGATCCTAGATCAAAGTGGCTCAACAACAATCCTTTGAGCATCTTCCCTCGACTATAATCCCTTTGCCTATAATCTTTTGACCATTGTCACCTAATTACACTGACCATTGTGGACACCATCTTCAATGTCGATCATTAGCATTAGGATTTAAACTAGATTTCTTAGTCTTTGATCTCCCCTCCTAAAAAAAGTACAAACAAACATATAGTGACTAACCTCTTGAAGATAACTCCTACACCACTATTTCTTCTGACTTCCATAATGTTCCAAAATTTATTATCCAATAAACTATGAAAAATAATTTAATTCAATCATAATACATCTTTTTGTCACATCTTTCATTTCATAATGCTTTAGACAAATTATAAATAAAATTTCTTAAAATTTTGATGAGAAATTATTTATTTAATAAAGAGATGAATATTTTAAGAATAACTAAATCATTTTCTTGCTTTATGAGGAGAAGCAATATATAATTATTCCTCTATAATTCAAAAAGCGCCTGCTACAAAGCTGAATCAATCCCTAGCAATATTATGATTTAAGTTTTATTTGAAATTTTTTTTCTTGCTGCTTTTTAAAACAACATGTTGATATAAAAATTTCTTAAATCTAATGAAAAAATAATGACAAAAAAATATCTCAAATAAAATCTTAATAATCAGAAGACCGAAATCATTTTAATATGGATATCTTTTTTTGTTACATTAAGCTTAAGAATAATGTTCTCTCTCTCTCTCTCTCTCTCTCTCTCTCTCTCTCTCTCTCTCTAATTCAGCGACTCCACATTACTTTTGCTTTCATGAATTTTTTACAAAAATTCAGCATCTTTTATAATATTTACACTCGTCTATGATCTATGTGTTTGATGAATGTATAAATGCTAACAAAACAAACTATCTAATTTTTTCTACTGTGAAAGTTCCAACATGTAACAATATTAAAGTATTAATATCATTCAGATTGAATGTAATGGCATATATATATTACAATATTTCATTTGATGCTCTCAGCATTTGTGTTTAAGTAGCGAAATTGAGCCAAAAACTTTGAATTCTGTTCAAACTTGCAATGGAAACTTCATACTTTGGAAATTAGTAAAAATAAACATATACTTTGGCAATTCATATGTATAATTAGAAGATGGCTACACCTCTACAAGTGCTCACATCATATGCTTTGGATGAAACCCCAATCTCTTAGAGTGGAGAAAAAAAGGAAAAGAATAGCTCTCTTATAAGTTTTCAAAAAGTTCTAACCCAAGAGGCATACTCCATGATTCTTAGGCTTTGTTTGGGGCACCTTTTGATCATTAATTTTTCACTGCTTTTATTGAATTTTTGTGCTAAAAAAATTACTTTTAAAAGCAGTAAGAAAGTCGTCCCAAACGAAGCCTTAGTGTACAAGTCATAGGCTTGAAACAAATATGACCACAAAATGCCTTCAATTATCCAGATTTGAAGCATTTAAATATTGTTCTGAAACCCTAAATGGATAAAGATTCAATAAGAAACAAATAGATCATAGAGCTAGCAAAATTTTCATAAGTATATACACCTTAGTTTTTGTCATGGTCAGTACAGCTAAAAGTTCCAACCCAAGAGGCATACTCTCTTAATCTTAGCGCAGAAGTCATAGGTTTGGGATAGGTTGCTCATAGATAAAAACCAGCCTGTGACATTCTTTCAGTTAAATATTCACTAACTCATGTGAACCACCTTAAATAAAATGAACTACACCTTTAAATATCAAAATTCCTTTTGGTGCAACAATTAAGCATGCTCATATAGAAGCACTTCTGGGATAAGTAATCTCTTAAGAAGTTACACCAATGAGACAAAATCATGAGGCCATTAGATCAAAGCAGATAATCTCAATATATCAATAGATAAGAATTTGAGTTGTTACATTCCATATGCCAAATCTATTTATAATTAACTTTGTGCCCTTATTCTCTATTATTGGCCTCATGCTTGCTTATCTATAACTATTTTCATATCTGACTTCCAACTAACAAAATATGTCATAGATCTATACACTTACCTATAACTATTTTCATGTTTACTTATAAAACCTCACTTTTCATTGTTACATTCAATTTTATTTTCAAAAAATGAAAGAAGCTACAATGAAAATGCATTCATTCATAGATGATATATTCACTTGGAAGAATATGAATCCACTCCCCATATGGTGGCGATCGCAAGATGCAACCCAGTCAAACCATACATTCTAATTTGGCATCTTGATTGAGTCCAACAAACCAAACCGATTTTGTAAAAAACTTTAAAGTGAAAGGAATGGTTGAGATTAAGGCGATTGCAACATGCAATTATCATGTAATCCAAAATAATCCATGTATAAATTTAACTTATACAAAGTTCTTATATACATACATAAGAAAAAAAAAAAAAAGTAAAAACATCCAAATATCTAACCTAAACATGAATATTTATACTCAATGATGGAAAGACTAGAAAATGCACCATTCTCTCTATTATCATGTATCTATTTTATTAAGTGGTTGTTTGGTTTGTTGACAATTGCTATGTGATGCTATATTATTTGTTCATGCCACATCTGTCTAAATCTATATGCTACTTAATGTATTATAAAATAACAACAAAAAAAGATCATAGCCATAGTTAAGCTTCTAGGTAACATTACAAATTAAAGTAAGTTAAACCAAACACACTATATTTAATAGATAACAGCATTACCTGAATGCTATTTTCAGGTAGATAGTGCTGCTATCTACATAACATTTAACCAAACAGACACTAAGGGCATCTCCAACCGAAAATCTCATTTTCACTCCAAAATGCAGTGAAACCAAAAAATGACGTGATTCATCTCCAATGGAACTCCATTTAGCCCCGTAAACCGTCGTTCTTTTCATTCGCGCCTTTTCCCCAAAGTTCAGTAGAGAAAAAAGAATGACGCAGATGAACAGTGCGACCCCTGGCGTCGCACTATTCATCCGCGATCAAATGACGTTAAAAATGTCATTCGGTTGGAGCAAAGCAAGAACGGCAAACAAGCCTTCGGTTGGAGATGCCCTAAGTTCATACAGCCAATCAATATTAATTTCCTTAATAATCACTTTCCCAATATGTTTTCTACAAAATCATTATTTTTCCTAAAAAAGAAAGATCATCAAGTAAAGAGGAATTAACAGCTACAAAAAATAGAACACAGGGCATAAAAATATACTCTCTCTACCAAAACACATCTTCATATAAATAAATCAAGGAGTGAAAGTAACCATTTAAAATTACTTCATTAAATACCCTAAATCAGATCAAACAAGCCGCAGCACCTTCTTCAAATTATGACGTTATCATCGTGCATATTCAGTCAAAACTTAAATAGAAACATTGAGTAGTTCTGTAAACTCGAACTAAGATCAGAAATTCAAAAGCTCGCAAGTTTTACTTGTAAAAGGAAAATCTTGATGACGAAGTAAAAAAGCAAATCAAGACCCAAAAAACCATCTCTATAAAAAAAACAGCAAACTTCAACGGATCCAAGAAATTCTATATCACTTGCTGAATAAATTCAAGGAATCGAATAAAAAACCGATCTTGCAAAAGAAAAACGCATCATTTCCCAGATCAGGATCACCAAATATTCGCTCTCCGCAGCAGATTCAGTTGATGCAAGGCAGGATCCAGTTCCGATCCCGAAGGATTCTGCCCGGTCCCGACCTGCACCAAGCGAATCAGCTGCGGCGGCGACAGTCGGCCACCAAAAAAGAAAGCCCTTGACTTTGCCGGAATCTCCAGATCTCTGGTCTTCTTACCCTAAACTTAATCGGTGGAAAGGGGATCTCACTCGCTTCACAATAGAATCGCCTTTCCAGATAGCGACAGTGGATGGCAGGCTATGGAAGGTTAGGTTTAAGCTGTAGACTCCTCACAGCGTAGTTGAGCATTGATTTCAAATTTGTGAAATATTTATTTCGTCCATCAAACAAATAAAAAATAAAAATTTCTTCTTTTGATGGAGTACGCATTGTCATAAGATACAGGCATCAGATAACATATAAAATTAGTGTGATGAACAGTAATATTCTGTGTTTTATTTCATGTCATATCATATTTTAGATTTTATTTTATGATAAATTTCTTTGAATAAAATACGATTATCACTATAAAATAAATGGGGCCATCTTAGCATATGTAGATTATGCAAAACATATATTGCCTTATTGAGCTTAAAAAGTATTTTATCTGAACTTACTTTGGGGCCAATAGGAGATTATTACGAATTTATTTAGCTCCACTTATTCACTGTTTTTTTAATTAATTTTGCAATTGATATGTGAATCTCTTATATAACTTTATTAGTATATTGATTTTAGTTATGAAACACCTCACCATTCTATTCAGATTAATCATATATAATTATATAACAGTAAAACATCAATGCAATCATATGAAATGCGAGGTAGTGAAAATCGGATCGAACAATGAATCAGAAGAATGAAAGGTTCAAGGTTCGACCGGTTCGAACCGGATTCGAACCAAATGATGTAATAAATAATAATATTATTAAAAATTAATAACATTAATATAATAATTACGGGAATCTAACTTAAAATCATATAGTTTTAAGAATTTAAACTATATAATTTTAATAGGTTATCTCTCAATATAATTAAATTAAATTGAAATTATGAATATATAATAATATAATTATAAATTATAAAATATAGTTTAATTATATTATATTTATGAATATCTAATAATTTAATTATAATTATAATAAATGAGATTCTTATAATATACATTATAACAAATTAAATTTTTTAATATAATATATAAATTTAGAATATTAAATTTATAAATGTGTAATAAGAATAATATTTAATATAATATATAAATTTATAATACAAATTAAAAAAAACTTTGCACCCAATCAGCCCAAATTCGTGGCCCAACCAACTCAAATTTGTGGCCCAACCAACCCAAATTAATGGCCCAATAAAGCCCAAACTTACAGTTAAGCTTATATAACATTCTTGTAACTTTTTTAATCCCACATCATGAAAGAGTATGAGATGGTTGTCTTTTAGCTCTTTATATAGTTCCATATTTTCTAACAAAACTTATTTTATAAGAAGACATCCATATATTATGGTATTAAAAATCTCATTATTTAATAAAAAAATTATTTTAAAAAAGTAAAAAAATAAAATATATTGTTTATTTTTATGTAAAATATAACAAAATTTAATAACAGGTCGGTTCTTTCGAACTTGGGCCCGTTCACCGGTTGAACCGTCGGTTCAGGCTAGTTCTATGCGAAGCCGGTTTTTAAACAGGATCGGATCGCACAACTTGGCGGTTCATGGTTGAACTGGCCGGTCGGTTCAGGCTAGTTCTGTGCGAAGCCAATTTTTAAACAGGATCAGATCGCATAACTTGGCGGTTCATGGTTGAACTGGCCGGTCCGATCTGATTTTAAAACCTTGATGAAATGGGTTTTTAATAGAGGTAGTATGGCTAGAATTATTTTGGGAAATTTACATACATACCACTTACATATCTAATACCTCATACATTAATATTACACCCATACCACTCAAATTCCTAATTTATATCGTTTCTGTCACTCCATTTAATGCCTTCCTCACGACATTTTCTATCATCTTGTTGAACGCGAATCTGAGAGTTGGTTAGGGCAGAGCTGAACGAGGAATCGGAGCTCGCAAAAGGGGAGGAAGGTAATTCTAATGCATTCTCTCATTTTTGTTCAAAAATATTTGGTTTGCTCGGAGACTGGCTTGTTGTCCATCACCTAAATGCTGAGTTTCGTTAAAAATTGCTGGACCTCGTTCAAATTTGCAGGTCTTCCTGATGCATTCTCTCATTTTTTTTTTCAAAATGATTTGGTTTGCACCCAATCAGCCCAAATTCGTGGCCCAACCAACTCAAATTTGTGGCCCAACCAACCCAAATTAATGGCCCAATAAAGCCCAAACTTAAAGTCAAGCTTATATAACATTCATGTAACTTTTTTAATCCCACATCATGAAAGAGTATGAGATGGTTGTCTTTTAGCTCTTTATATAGTTCCATATTTTCTAACAAAACTTATTTTATAAGAAGACATCCATATATTATGGTATTAAAAATCTCATTATTTAATAAAAAAATTATTTTAAAAAAAGTAAAAAATTAAAAAAGTAAAATATATTGTTTATTTTTATGTAAAATATAACAAAATTTAATAACAGGTCGGTTCTTTCGAACTTGGGCCCGTTCACCGGTTGAACCGTCGGTTCAGGTTAGTTCTATGCGAAGCCGGTTTTTAAACAGGATCGGATCGCACAACTTGGCGGTTCATGGTTGAACTGGCCGGTCGGTTCAGGCTAGTTCCGTGCGAAGCCGGTTTTTAAATAGGATCAGATCGCACAACTTGGCGGTTCATGGTTGAACTGGCCGGTCCGATCTGATTTTAAAACCTTGATGAAATGGGTTTTTAATAGAGGTAGTATGGCTAGAATTATTTTGGAAAATTTACATACATACCACTTACATATCTAATACCTCATACATTAATATTACACCCATACCACTCAAATCCCTAGTTTATATCGTTTCTGCCACTCCATCTAACGCCTTCCTCACGACATTTTCTATCATCTTGTTGAACGCGAATCTGAGAGTCGGTTAGGGCAAAGCTGAACAAGGAATCGGAGCTCACAAAAGGGGAGGAAGGTAATTCTAATGCATTCTCTCATTTTTGTTCAAAAAGATTTGGTTTGCTGGCTTGTTGTCCATCACCTAAATGCTGAGTTTCGTTAAAAATTGCTGGACCTCGTTCAAATTTGCAGGTCTTCCTGATGCATTCTCTCATTTTTTTTTTTCAAAATGATTTGGTTTGCTCAGAGACTGGCTTGTTATCCGTCACCTACATGCTGAGTTTTGTTAAAAATTGTCGGATCTAGTTCAGATTTGTCGGTCTTCATTCCTAAGTTATTTTCTTGAAAATGATTTTGTTAGCTTTTCATAGGAAGGTTCTTTGCCGGACTTCAAAATGATTTTGTAGCTAGTAAAAATTGAAGTATTATATCTTTACCAAATTAGTAAAGAAGATACAATAGTGATGAAGCTGTTGCTGCAATATTTGCTTATGTAATGATTTCATGTTTGATAACCATCTAAATTTTTTATAAGGAAATACTGCGGAAGACATTACTGTGAAAAACAATGCGATCAAGAGCTGTATCAGCCTCAGATGAAGGAAAATGGTGAGACGTCCGACAAAGGTAATTTGAGAGACTTAGTGGCAATGGGGATTTAGGTGGGAAGAAAGACGTCCGTCACAGGTGCGAAGATAGCTTTGGGGCGGAAAAATAGACGTCCTGAGGATTGCGTTAGATGGAGTGGTAGAAACAATATAAATTAGGGATTTGAGTGGTATATGTGTAATATTAATATATGATGTGTTAGATATGTAAAATAATATGTATATAGTGGTATGTATGTAAATTTCCCAATTATTTTTCATTAATGTTATTTACTCCATGTTAAATTTTATTTTTTTTAATAATAAGTTGTTTTATAAAGAATTAAAAAAGCCGTGTCAAACTAAGATATCTCTCTTTGAGGACGAATTATTACGTTTGATGACTAGGCCGTCCGGACACAAATCCAGACGCGCCACGTCACCTGGATATACTGGGCCCCGGGTGTATCTGGGTGACGTGGCGCGTCTGTATTGATGTCCGGACGTAATAATTTTCCCTCTTTGCGGGGTAGTATGGCATGATGTGAAATCAAATGAAACTTATTTATGAGCATTTTTTCTTCTTCTTTCCTCATAGAGTTGCTGGCTGACACGAACAAAACGTTTATCATCAATCTTTTAGAATTTTAACATTAATATTATTGGTTTGGATGATTATCAAGCTAGTTATTTCCTACTTTAAAATTTTATTGGCAGGAAGTTAAGAATAAGGAGATTATAACTTATATTAGCCTCAACAACAAAATCTTCCTTAAAAATCCAAAGCTTGATGAAAGCCATCTTGAACTGCTTATGACCAGTAGGATATCTTCTGACCTTTGATTTTTTACAAGTTTTGAAGGTAGTTAGGGAAAAGATAGAAATTTTTATTTTGGGAGATACAAATAAAGATAGTGATGAACCTAAAAAGATTTGATTAGAAAATACTGAATTGACATTTCTTTATTAGATTTAAATGAGAATTTAACTTTTATAATATGACACAACGGAGAAAAAGGATTCAAGTAGCCGACCCCACATAATGGGATAAATGTTTGATGTTATTATTGTTGGATACACAAATTACTCATTTTTAAAATATTTCAAATGTTTTTGAATGATTTTCTATTGTCATTCGATTTAGTAGTTCATAGTGAAATAATATATTGATCAATCAAGAATATACATATTTATTTTTAATAAATTATTAATATTATATTATATTCATTGTATAAATCTACAATTATCTTATTTCACTTTAAACATTGAGGAATTAGTTTTATAAAATAGAAATTTATAACATACACATAAATTTATACATCTAAATATATATATATGTGATTTTTAGTGATGCAAATTCTACATTTTTTTAACATATTAATTTTGAATAGAATTATCAATTGCAAACTTATGTTATATGCAAAAAGTTCACCAAAGTTTTGGATTTTGATTTTTATAGAATTTAATGATATTTTTAAGTAAAATATAATAAAATTGAACAGATTATGTGGCCTAATAGATGAGGGCGCTACCTATAAAATCTGAGGTTTTCAATTTGGGGTTTTTATATGCGTAAATTGATTTGGTCTTCTCATTGATGAGCCTCTGACTTACCGGACAAAATAAAATTGGGCTTAAAATTAATGGGCCTTTGAACTTTAATACAAATGGGCCACTCCCTGTAAATCCGCTAGTCTATCGTTTGCTCCCAATCTCTTCAACATATAAATAGTTAAGGATATTTACATAGACTAATTCCTATATATTTACACAAATAACAGAAAAATAATTTGTATTTATATATATAACACTCTAGTTTCAAAATATTAAAATTCAGTTGGTAAAAGACTCCAATATGGTAAGAATGAAGAGCCACTTTAACTATACTAGTAAAAATGTCCGTGCATTAAATGCACGTTATTAAAAATTTAGTAATAAAGATTCATATTATAAATATTTTAATTATGCTATCATTATTAAGATGAAAAAAAAGTATTTTTATAAATAATTATAATCATTATAATAAAATTTATATGATTAGATAAATAGTTTTTATTGATATGGATTTTCTATTTATTAGTTAATAAACAAACTATTTATTTTTTAAGTCGGATTTTTTTTAAAGTAATAAGTTATTTAAGTGCATGCTAATAAAATTTTAAACATTAATAATAAATAAAAAAATTTAACAGAATACATTTGAGAGGAAACTACTTTTTAATTCATTATATTTCATTTTACAAATTTATTGTTACAAATAATTTTAAAATCAAATTTATTAATGAGAAAGTTGGTAATATAATATATTCAATATGATCAAACTTCATTTGTGATTTTTTTTTATCATAATTGTAATAAATATGATACATTATCCTCTTTATATGAGAAAAGTTTTGAAAATTTTTATCTTTTATTCAAGCGATTTATATTTAAATTTAAAATATATAAAATGCACGTACATTAAATGCATGTTGCTATAATTTTATAATATTAAAGAATATTAATTTATTAGTTAATAGTTTAGGAAAAAAAATTAAATCTAAATAATCTAACATTTAGATTAGTCAACATCAATTTATAATCTTTAATGTTAAATTGCATTTTAAAAATTAATTAAATATATTATGTACATGTTGAAGTAAAAGTGTTTAATCTACTATAACAAATCACAAAATAATGAGTACAATTTTATTTTAGATATAACTAATTATTTTCGCATGATATGTAATAATTAAATATGTATAAATTAATAATAAATTTACAACAAAATATTATAATAACAATTTGAATTTATAAAGATGCGTATTTTTCAGTGCCTTAAATTTGAAATGAATAGATATTTTAATAATTTGAAAAGCTTTAAATTAATGATTGCTATTCCACAAGATCTGTTATGAAGTGTTTCAATTGCATTAGTCGTCCCTTTGAAGGCTATAAATAATAAGAAATATGAAGAGTTGAAAATTATTCTTTTAATCAATTCTTTAATTAATATTATTAAATATAGTATAATTGAATTAAATGAAGGGTTGAATTCTATTTTGAAAAGTAATAGTGAGTATGTGAGAATAATGAAGAGCTTGGAATATATTAGAATATTAAATGAAGGGTTAGGATTTAATACGGGAAGAAACTCATGTCATTTTTATAGTAGTAGTAGTAGTAGTATGTATATATATATATATATATATATATATATATATATATATATATATATATATATCCATTAATTTTTAGTTAAATAACTTGTCTTTGTTAACTTTAACATCCTTGTGACTATCTTTGTGAAAAATTGGGAATGAATCAAGTCAGAAGGCCGTAGTGTATAAATCACATAACCAATGAAATTTATAAAAACAAAATCTAGAATCCCATGTATGCAAAAGTCTATCCTATAATATATAGCATGGGAATGTTTTAAATGACATGGATGCTAATACTTGAATTATATCAATCTCACTAAATAAAAAAATAAATACAATTGAATTCATAGAAGAAATTTTTTAACATAAGATTTGGATTTATGGGAAAAATAATAATGTCCCGATAAATTATTTAATTATGATTGGAGAATGGAGAAAAATAAAATAGGGAATGCATTTCTTTTAAATATATCTCATCAATTCAATAAATCAAACAGGTAATACTATTGTTTTCAAAATATTATTATTTAAAATTTCGTGAAAAGAATACTATAATTAGGAGCTTCAAATGTGACAAAAAAGATGCAAAAAAAAAAAAAAAAAAACTTATAAATTCTTTTGTAAAATTACATGATAAAAAAAATTGCATTAAGCTATCTTTATTAAATAGATGAAAAAAGTGAGAAGTGATAATCAATAACTTATAACTTTTAGTTAATCATAAAATGAGAAGATTAAGATTTAAAAAATCTCTGAGGATTAAGAAAATTCAAAATACAGAGATTTCTTAAACATTATGGAAAAAAAGAAAACCTCTTATTAATTTTTTTTAAGCATCTTTGAATGGCGAATCTTCACAAAAATCGCTCTTGAAAATGCAAATTATATGCATATTTGAATATTATGTGCAAAATGACAAAATTCTCATTAATCTTTAAGAAGCGAATCACAAATGCAAACAAAATAAAACATCAACATTGCTTACAACATTCAATATGACTAAGTTGAAGGCCAACAATGCTCAAGAGCCCCCGAAGCTTCATTTTTTTGTTTATCAAGCTAGACAACTCGTGCTTTATGAGCAGAAAAATTTTGGTGGCTGGATAAAAAGTAAATAAATAAATCTATAATAAAGATATGACAATGAAAACAAAGATGAATTTTAGATATGAATTAATACAAATTAAATATCTCAAACAAGATTTATTGAATTAAACAATATTTATCACATGGCAGAGTATTAAAAGAATTGTGGATCTTCTCTCAATAATGTAAAAGGGAACCACTTTTGCAATGTAAATTATATAAAAACAAACTTCTTCTTTGATTATCATAAGGAATACTAAATTTTTTGCTTTTCAACATGCTTCCTTCTAATTGAAAGGTCGAGAAGAATAACTTCAAATGCGTGGAATTTGAAAAGGCGTGAATTTAAAAATAAAAAATAGTGCTTTCATCCATTAGTTTTGATCATTTAATTAAGAAGTTAATCATTTGCATATTAGGATTCATAAAAAAGAAGCTAGCCACCTAGGGTATTTAGCCGAAGAACCTTGCGAAAGGGCTGAAAGATCATTTCCTTCACAGAGACCATCCAAAGCTCATTCATGGAAGACCGAAGAAAAACGAAAAAGGAGAAGCTCCATTAACGACTATTTCAAACCTTGCCTTAACGCAAAGCCGAAGAAGAATCAAAAAGCAAAGCCCGAGCCGTCCCATGGCTTCCGATCCGACAAAAACGAATAATATATGTTAGCGACTCTTTCAGAACTCCTCTCATGAAGTGAACTCATCCGTGACAACAGCGAGGAGCTTCTTTAGCGACTCTTTGAGACCTCCCGCCAACCTAAAGAATATAATGGAAAAAAAAAAATCGGATGATGGAGGAATTCGAAGAGACGGTGAAAACTTATATTTATTAAGAAAATTGAAGGGCCACGATTCGCTGAGGAGGAATTCCAATCAGATTCTTCATTCGGATTTTTAATGAAGAATTTATGAACAGGAACCGTTCCGCTATTAATGAGACTACTGAAACTCATATGAATACAATAAAGGATGATGGATTTAATGTACTGTGAAGAAATTAAAGAGTTAAGTGTTTAATTTTTTGAAAAGCTAACCGTTGGGTCATTTAACCTAGCCTAAACTTTGGATTTTGAAACCGAAATGCAGGAGAAACGTGCAAAAGTAATTAATAAATATAAAATCGTAGAAGGTGCAGAAGAATAAGAATAGGGAAATAACTTTATTACATGAGTTTAAATGGAATCTCAAGAGACGTTAAAATTAATGTGAATTTTTTTGATTTATTAAAACATGCATTGAAGAATAAGAAGAGGGAAATGAATCTTAAAATTAAATGAGTTTTATATAATGTGAATTTTTTGATTTATTAAATATTTTAAATAGAATGAACGGTCAAGATAATTAAAAAATAAGTAGAATGGATGAACAAGATTTGCCGGAGGAAGGAAACTCAAGCCCCTTTTATAATAGTAGTATAGATATATATACAAAGCATTTTTATGCTTGCTTGGTAACATCATTTATGTAACTTTTTATTTGTTCCGAAAAAAGCTGTTCACAGTTTTAGTTTTTTGGACCATTCTCTCCTGAGCTAGAGTTTAGCTATTTGATATATTAAGGTTTCATTTGGGAGACTTTTTTAATGTTTTTTAAAGCAGCATATCAGTACAAAAAAAAAAAAGTAGCTCAAAAGTTTCTCAAGCTCTTTTTTTCCCCTTTTTCGCTCTGCTAGGGTTTCCCCCGCGGCGCCGCGCCGCTCGACGGTCGGGCTGGCGGTCTCCTGGCTTTCAGGGAAGTTTTATCTCCCTTTCTCTAGTATTAGTCCTTGGTATTTTGCTCGTGTTTTCTCTCCGGCGTTTGTCGGATGGCTCCAAAGCTTACGGACCAAGGTTTTTTAGGGGTTTCAAACCCCTCTCGCTCCTTTCTTCAAGTGCTTTCGGGATCCTCTACTAGTAATGATTTTCCTAAACTTAGGGTTTCTTCTTTTCGTGGTATGCCCTCCCTTTGGATTTCGGATGATGAAATTGAGGCTTTGGCTGTGCCTTTTCAATTTGCTTTAGTTGGTTTTTTTCCTACGAAGCGACCGTCTCTTGATTCTATACGGAATTTTTTTTCAATCTCAAGCTCAACGGTGATGTTTCGGTTACCTTGCTTGATCCGTCTCATGTTTTAATCAAATTGGAGAACGATCTTGATTACTGCCGCATTTTCTGTCATAGATCGTATCTAGTCTTTAACTGCTATATGAAACTTACTAAATGGTCTCCTACTATTGATATCGGGGCTGAATCGCCAGAGATCCCAGTTTGGGTTTCTTTCCCTTCTTTGCGGCCTCATCTTTATTCACCTAAAATCCTTCATGATTTGGCGTCAATTTTTGGCAAGCCTTTAAAAATTGATACTGCCACTTCGTTGGGTTCTAGACCTTCTTTAGCTCGGGTTTTAATTGAACTGGATATTACCAAATCTTACCCTGATCGTATATGGGTTGGTTATGAAAAACTTGGTTATATCCAGCAAATAGTAATGGATGAATTCCCTAAATTCTGCGGTGTTTGTCGTTGTATTGGTCATGCTGTAGGTGATTGCCGTTTTAAAAATGGTGATTTGGTATCTTCTATTAAACCCAAAATTATTGAACCGTGTGCTACAAATGAGGCTCTTGTTATTGTAGATTCGGTGAATGATGCTCATGAGGCCAATGTTGTGTCAGCTCTGGTGGACCCGGGACTAGCTAGGGAAGTTAATGAAGTGCTGGAGGTTGGGGGCGTTAATTCTGACTTTGTTTCGAAGGTGTTATCTCCTAATGCCTTACCTTTTCTTCCTACTATTTTGCCGTCTGATAGTAATGCGGGGATGTTGGTTAACTCTTTGCCCCATTGTGAAGATTCTGTGTGTCGGGATGCTCCTATTCTTACGGATTCTTTGGTGTTTACCGAGGCTGTGCAGCCTAGTGATTTGAATGTCCCAATTTCTGGTGATGTGTTGTCTCATGTTGTGGCTGAGACTGTTTTTCTTCCGCCAGATGTTGGGGCTGGTTGCAATCAGATGAGTAATGTGGATAATAATGCTGATGGAGTGCGAGTGGAAAGAGAAATTCCTATGCTATCCATCAATTTTATTGATGTCCCTGTAAAATTGATAAACTCACATACTTTGGGCAGTCATTTTGGAGAAAGCTCTGGTTTTGATATGAGGAACCATATGGATTGGTTGAATGGGTCGTCTGAGTTTGAATCGGAATCCGATTATTCGGATTGTGGTTTGAATCCTCCGGATTTTTGTGGTGGATCGGACCCTGGCAATGACTTTACTTTAATTCGTGATAGGCCTGTTGCGTCTGGTGCCTCTCGTGGGAGATTGCGTGGGAGGGGAAGAAGGAGAAGATAAGTTGTTTATTTGCTGGGGTTTTTAAAGTATTTTGCGGTTTAGATTTGTGATTGGCGATGCGATTGTTATTAGGGCAATGATGTGGCTGGGGATCGCACCCCTTTGTCTCGCTGGTGGCAACCATTGGTGCAGTTTATTAGAGGTGGGTCCTTCAGATGGTACTGTTTCCTTTTGGATGGTCTGTGCAAGGCTTCTGGGGTGCTGGGAGCATCGACCGTTTTATATTGAGCCCCCTTTTCATTGTATTTTCTTTTCTTGTTTCTCTTTTTTGGTTTTGGTCTTTGGTTGATGTAACCGTTTATGTTCCTTTATTAATATATTTGATTCTATTAAAAAAAAAGTACAAAAAAATAAAATTTTGTACTAAAAAATTACTTTAAAAAGTAGTAAACAAGCCAGCCCAAACAAAAACAAAATTTGACTCTCCACATCTTTTGATTAAATTATATTCGAGCCGAGTAGATACAAGTGTTGAGTAGCTCGGCGAAGCCCAATTCAGCTATTTTCTGGAAGAAAAAAAATTGCAAAACAGAAATATAAACACTGTAAAATAAGGCTATGAAAATACTAGAACAAACCGCTTCAAACTCAAGCAAAATGCAGGAGTTGGGTTCCTTGGTGAAATCTAGGTGTTGTTTGGGATAGTTTTTTTGCTGCTTTTTAAAACAGTTTTTTAATAAAAAAATTCAATTTTTTTATTAAAAAATTGTTTTAAGAAACAATAAAAAGTCTATCCCAAACAAAATCTTAATTCATTGCAACTTTGTTCTGTTCTGTTCTGATAGAATAAGCGTTTATCAGCTGATTAAAATTCATCTAATAGGTGTTATCTGCAATCAGGATGACTTGCTGTCGTCATGAGTCCTGCTTTGGAAGGACTTTAATTATTTGATAAGTTTTCAAAAAGTTGTTGCGATATGATAAGTTTTTTTCTTTTGTCTACTACAATAAAACACTGTAAAGCTACCGCAAAACAACAAGGCTGATGAGACCCCTAGTACGCGGGACATATTACCCACCTTACTCTTACCACTACTATAGTCATTATGTCTTTTCTGTTTTTGTGATGCACGTTCTCTTATTCCCTAACTAACTATAGCCTTTATAGTGGAAATGTACTGGGCATGTTATATATGCCTTTACAGGCGACTGCAGAAGATAGAAAAATATACTATCAATTCCAGTACACTGTTCCATTGGGTTTCTTGGTTTCCCTCTGTTTCTTGCAGGTGTTCGCCGTTGCTGCTCGGAACTTCCTCCAGGTGTGCGCCGCTGCTGATCGGAGCTTACATCAGGTTGGTATCAGAGCCAGTGATCGGGCTAATGGCTGCAGAGACTTCGCACAGAGCTGCCGACGATGATCGGAGCTTGGACGCCTTGTGGGCAGCGCAAGCTAGCACCACCCGGCAACTTAACGAATTGAGGACGGACTTCTACCGTACCTCCACAGAGCTACGTACTGAACTCCTTGATCTTAAAACAACAGTTAGTACCGTGCCCGGACAGCCCCCAGTAGGGAATATACCGGCACCAAGAGTCCTGCCCGTCCGAGGCGGATACCAGAGGCAAGCGCGGCCTGTGCTCGTGGACGCCTCTGATTCGGAGGATGGAGTGGATTTTCACCCCCATCTTGATAATGTGGAGTCTGAAGACGAGGGCCGTGTCCGTTATGATCGCCAGAGGCATCGGGGTCAGAATCATGGCGGAGCAGGTGAGTTCCGTCTAAAATTAGATATCCCTTTCTACGAAGGCCGGTTACACATCGAGGATTACCTCGATTGGGAATGAGCAGTTGAAGCATTCTTCGACTACATGGAAATCAGCCCTGACAAGCAGGTTAAATACGTGGCGTGCCGTTTGAAGGGCGGTGCTAGTGCATGGTGGCTTCAATTGTTGCAATCCCGGCGACGTGAAGGCAAAGGTCCGGTTCGTAGTTGGACAAGGATGAAGCAATTACTGCGGAATCATTTCTTACCAACTGATTATGAGCAAATATTGTATTTACAATATCAACAATGTGCACAAGGACACCGGACGGTGAGCGAGTACACGGAGGAATTTTATCTCCTGAGTGCTCGCAACAATCTCCAAGAATCTGAGACTCAGCTTGTCGCACGGTACATCGGAGGATTGAAGGACCTCATACAGGACAAGCTCGAACTTAATTCTGTTTGGACGGTATCTCAAGCGGTGAATTTTGCTTTAAAGGCCGAGACGCAGTTGCATCGCCAATCCCGCAGTCACTCTACACGCAAATATTATGGTGACTCCACAGGTGATCAGGCTAAGGTCAATTTTCCCACTCCTCGGCAATCCCCAAGTTCCCGTAATACTAGTAATCCCGTGATTACTCAACCAGCTAACCCTGCGGAGTCCAAGGTCCCAGCCAAATCCACTGCTCCTCTTCGGGACAACCCCTACAGCAAACCCAGTACCCTCAAGTGCTACAAGTGCTTCCAGCCGGGGCATAAGTCTAACGAATGTCCTAATCGGCAACGGATTCAAATACTGGAAGGGGAGGACCATAATGATGCAACTCTTCAGGACTTTGAGGAACAGGACGCGGAAGACGTTGAGGATGTGCATGCGGACGATGGTGACCCGCTTCTCTGTGTTATACAAAAATTATTGTTGGCACCACGGAGCCCAACTCCTTCACAGAGGAATGCATTATTTAGAACCCGCTGTACTATTAAAGGTAAAGTGTGTGATTTACTGATTGACAGCGGCTGTACCGAGAATGTCATATCTCGCTCTGTGGTTCAAGCTTTACAACTAAAAACCAGTAGTAATCCTCATCCGTACAAAGTTAGTTGGATTAAAAAGGGGACAGAAGTGACTGTGACCGATATATGCCGCGTTTCCTTTTCAATCGGTAAACATTACGTCTGCGACGTGTTGTGTGACGTCATAGACATGGATATCTGTCACTTGATTTTGGGCCGTCCATGGCAGTATGACATGGACGCGACCTACAACTGTAGACAAAATGTCTACACTCTTGAGTGGAAGGGCAGGAAGTTGCGATTGTTCCCACACGCCAACTCTGTTTCCAAGGCTGATATCAATCCTAGCGCAGTTTTCGTTGCCACAGGTAAACTGTTAGTGCAATCGCGGCAAGACATTAACTCTCTATTAGCACTTGTTGTCTCTGACAGTGCTATGGATTCTAAGCCAACAAGCTGCCCTGCGGAAATTCAAAATTTGCTACACAAATTTGCGGATATACTTCCGCCTGATTTGCCTTCCAAATTGCCTCCGACGCGCTCTATTCAGCACCAAATCGAATTCATCCCTGGAGCCACTCTTCCAAATCTGCCGCACTACCGTATGAGTCCAAAAGAATACTCCATACTCCAAGGCATTGTGGAGGAATTGTTGAGCAAAGAGCTGATTCAGCACAGTTTGAGCCCTTGTGCAGTGCCCGCACTAATCGTTCCAAAAAAGGATGGTCAGTGGAGGATGTGCGTCGACAGCCGAGCAATTAATAAAATCACAGTAAAATACCGGTTTCCTGTTCCACGAATCTCCGATTTGCTCGATCGTCTGGCGGGAGCTGCTATCTTCTCTAAGTTGGACCTCCGGAGCGGTTATCACCAAATACGCATTCGCCCGGGGGATGAGTGGAAGACGGCATTCAAGACGCGCGACGGCTTATACGAATGGAAGGTGATGCCCTTTGGCCTTTGCAATGCACCATCAACGTTCATGAGGTTAATGCATGAGGTTTTAAAACCTTTCTTGGGCAAAATCTGTGTTGCTTATTTTGATGACATTCTTGTCTATAGTGCTAACCTTACTGAACATGTTAGCCATCTTTCTGATATTTTTCAAGTGCTCCGTCACCATAAGTTATACTTGAATGCTCCCAAGTGTGAATTCGCCTCCAACAGTGTCCATTTCTTGGGCTTTATACTCTCTGCCAGCGGTGTCGAAGTTGATCCGAGAAAGGTAGCAGCCGTTAGTGAATGGCCCACGCCCCAATCTATGTTCGAGGTCCGAAGCTTCCATGGACTCGCAAATTTTTATAGGCGATTCATCAAAGGGTTTAGTATTATTGTTGCCCCTCTAACGGATTGTTTAAAGGAAAAACAATTTAATTGGACTGCAGCTCAACAAAACAGCTTTGAGACCATCAAAACGGCTCTCGCCTCGGCCCCTGTTCTAGCCTTACCTGATTTTGAGAAACCATTTCATGTGGACACCGACGCATCCGCCCGAGGCATTGGTGCTGTGCTCTCGCAAGAATCTAAACCCATTGAATTTTTTAGTGAAAAATTAAGTCCTCCACGGCAGAAATGGTCCACGTACGAGCAAGAACTTTATGCGGTGGTGCGAGCGTTGAAGCAGTGGGAACATTACTTGCTTCATCAGGATTTCATACTGAGTAGTGACAATAAAGCACTCCAATATCTTAACAGTCAAAAGAATATTAGTCCTATGCATGCCCGTTGGGTAATTTTTCTTCAGAAATTTACTTTTGTACTACAGCACAAAGAGGGAAGACTCAACCGAGTTGCTGACGCACTTAGCAGGAGAGCGGCTCTGCTCTCGCGGCTCCAAACTGAAATCACTGGGTTACAAGAAATGAAGACTATGTATGCTACGGATGCGGACTTCGCTACCTACTGGGAACATTGCATCACCGGCAAACCATGTAAGGACTTCACTATCCGCCATGGATTTCTATTTAAAGCTAATAGTCTATGTGTTCCGCACTCATCCTGGAGGCAACATTTGATTAAAGAAACTCACTGCGGAAGTCTTGCGGCCCATGTTGGTCGAACTAAGACCCTATCCCAGCTGCAAATAAGATTCTATTGGCCTCATTTAGCCAGAGATGTTGCCCGATTCATAGAACGTTGCCATGTCTGTCAAGAATTTAAAGGAATTCCACAGAACACTGGCTTGTACACGCCCCTACCCACGCCGGATTCCATTTGGGAAGATCTCAGTGTTGATTTTGTTTTGGGGCTACCGCGAACCAAGAATGGGGTTGATTCTATCATGGTGGTGGTGGACAGGTTTTCTAAAATGTCGCACTTTATTCCATGCAAGAAAACCTTTGATGCGATGCACATTGCGAAGCTCTTCTTTAAAGAGATTGTACGCCTACACGGGCTACCTCGTAGTATTACCTCGGACCGAGACGTCAAATTCATCAGTCACTTTTGGAGAGAGTTATGGAAGCGCCTCCACACAGAAATTAAACTTAGCTCCGCATACCACCCCCAAACAGACGGTCAGACCGAAGTTGTCAACCGCACCCTCGGCAATATGCTGCGATGCTTGGTCCAAGATCAGCCCAAGAAATGGGAAGAGATGTTAAGTCATGCTGAATTCGCCTACAACTCTATGCAAAACAGGTCAACTGGCCGCTGTCCTTTCAGCATAGTCTATACGAAAATGCCGAACAATGTGACTGATCTTGCCATCTTGCCTAAGTGTCGAAGCAGTCCGGCTACTCAAACCGCCGAAGGTTTCAAGGATGTTGTGGAAGAAGTTCATGCCAGGCTACAGAAGTCCAATTTGAAATATAAAGAAATAGCAGATGCTCGAAGGCGCCATAAAACTTTCAATCCAGGTGACTTAGTAATGCTTCGTGTTCGCCGAGAGCGATTCCCTGCTGGCACATATAGCAAACTCAGCCCCAGGAAAATTGGGCCGTTTCCTATCTTGAGGAAAATCAACGACAACGCCTACATTATTGATCTACCGGCACACATTCAAACCTCTTCCACCTTCAACGTCGCTGACATTCACCAATATCATCCCCCTGATGATGCAAATGCTGTCATATCCTCGCCGGAAGCGAGTTCTTCTGAAGACGGGGAGACTTGATGGGGACTATCCTAGTACGCGGGACATATTACCCACCTTACTCTTACCACTACTATAGTCATTATGTCTTTTCTGTTTTTGTGATGCACGTTCTCTTATTCCCTAACTAACTATAGCCTTTATAGTGGAAATGTACTGGGCATGTTATATATGCCTTTACAGGCGACTGCAGAAGATAGAAAAATATACTATCAATTCCAGTACACTGTTCCATTGGGTTTCTTGGTTTCCCTCTGTTTCTTGCAGGTGTTCGCCGTTGCTGCTCGGAACTTCCTCCAGGTGTGCGCCGCTGCTGATCGGAGCTTACATCATAATAGGTGTTATCTGCAATCAGGATGACTTGCTGTCGTCATGAGTCCTGCTTTGGAAGGACTTTAATTATTTGATAAGTTTTCAAAAAGTTGTTGCGATATGATAAGTTTTTTTCTTTTGTCTACTACAATAAAACACTGTAAAGCTACCGCAAAACAACAAGGCTGATGAGACCCCTTATTTCAATCCTGGAATAACAGTTCTTCTACTCAACTTTATTCCCTTAAATATTCATTAAATTTTTTGTTTAACTTATTAAGAATTATTTTAAATATTTTCATTTTAAGTATGATTATAATTGAAACATTGCAACAACAACAAAAATAAACCAACAAATCTCTGCTGGCAGGTTAATGAAAGTTATTGATTGTTCTGTCTGTTGCCTATATAAATGTGGTTTGTGAATTTTAATGTCGGCCGACAGAGGCAATTGTGGATGGACCATGATTCAGTAAGAGTTATCGTTTCTGCTCAGATCTCTGTGAAATGCTAAGCTGATTTTGGCCTTCCAGTAAAGTTGATTTTTAGTGGCCGGATGAACTGTCACCTTTCTTTTCTGTAATTACTGCTTCAAAAGCTATAGATTCAAAGTTCTGCTAACATTCTGTTTCTCTGTTATCCTTCTTCTTCAGTATTTGATAAGGGAAACCTAACGGTTTGAAGATTCCTTAATAAAAAAATAAAGAAAGCTCTAATAATTATGATATAATCAAAAGCTAAAGCCAGCAGGCAAGAAAATTAAGCAGGCTCCAAAATTCCAAAGCTTCGATAAACTGTCGACAGATTTTAAAACAGAATTTAAACTGTGGCAGATTTTAAAACAGCAGTTTAAAACCAAATGTGAAAAAATAAAGTTGGAGCATTCCGATTGGAGCATTAACATATCCAATAAATTTTATAATAGAGAGTGCAGTTCGATTAGATTTATCTATTAGAAACAATTAGATTAGATAAAAAATACCTTCAATCTGAGAACAACGAGGACTTCACACCAGCGATCAGCAGGCTCAAGCCTGATTGCAGTGTAAAAAAAATTCTTTGAAGTTGTTTGGATGAATATAAATTAAATGCGGATGAATGATTTTTTTGTTGTTGTTAGAAGTAATGAATGTTGAGTAAAGTCATAAATGGTGACGGCCGGCAACGGCGGCATGTTACGGTGGTTGACAGCCGTGGTGAAAGCTGGCGGGCGACGACGGGCTATAGTGGCCGTTGGCGATGGTGGTACCTGTGGAGCGGGAACATGCATGGTCGGCAAGCTTTGACAGTCGGCCGACAATGGTGGCAGTGGGCAGTTGAAGGCGGCAGCGGCCAACAACGACAATTGATGGTGGAGGTGGTAGTGGTATGTGGAGGAGTGTGGGAAGCAACCGACAATAGCCGGTGGCACGCGGTCGGCAGCTGGTGGCGGTCAAGCAAGCTAGTTAACTTCAATTTACATTACATTTACTATACTTTACTTTACATCATTTTGTATTTCAACCAAACATCAAAATTTATAAAATTCTTACATTTTAAATATTTTGTACCATAAAATAATCCAACCAATCAATCCCTCCTTAGTTGGTTCAATCCAACCACATCAGAAGAAATAATAGCCAACATTTATTTTATACTAATTAATAAAATCCATCTGGAAATAATTATCATAATTATGAAATGTGGGGCCACATACCATTATTAATTATTGGAAATGGGGTTAATTGTCTAATCAAGTTAGTTGAGGAGTTGCACGTAGCTCTCAGTCCACATTAACTATCTAATGCTTCATTGAGGCTTCGTTTGGGACGGCTTTTTTCCTGCTTCTTAAAGCGGTTTTCTAGTATAAAAATTAAAATTTTTGTATTAAAAAGCCGCTTTACGAAGCAGTAAAAAAACTATCCCCAGCTCAATTTCCACCTCAGCCAATCGTAATGTGCCACATCCATCAATTCATATCGACAGTACTCGAACGAGACATTTCGGGAAATTTCAGTGCATATTAATTTAACCTATAATTATTTGTTATGATTAAGCCTCCACGTAATATATTTATTTTAAAATTACGACTTTGTTAGTGCGCATACGCATACATAGTATTTTTAAATAATGTTTTTTTTTTTAATTTAAATGTGAGTAAATAGTAATTATAGCCTAAAATTAAAAAAAATTTAAAAATCTGTGACAGAGATGTTTTAAATCACATTATGCATATTATATTATAAGAAAAAAATTTAGGCTTGAGTGACAATTTTATATTAATAAAAAATACAATATGAAAACTAATTCTAACTTAAAATGAGATAAAATTACTCAACAAAAAAATTTATTGGATGATGCACAAATCTCAATGCAATGTTGGATTGAACACATTCAAAATTGAATTTGACTTAACTTGCTCAAAAAAAATAAATAAAATAAATTAAGATTCTCTTTCTTTCCTCTCTTCTACTCTAATTATTTAGTGCGGACACTGAATAACATTCAGAGACTAATAAAAATGCACCAGGTAACCTTGTTACTATACCGTGGCTCCGTACTGTTCGGTACTCGATACCGCTCAGCATAACGACATTCAGACATAAAATTGAGTTCGATGTCTGCACGAAATAATTTCTCCATAATTGGAACCACAAATTTAAAAAAAATCTAGAAATCCCTCCACCTACAACATATAGCATATTTAACAAAATATATGCACACGTAATAATTTGTTAGGAATCACTGTACAGCTCATCTTGGCCAGTTCATTGTGGATTTTGATTATTAATAAAGAGATTTTGATTATAATATATGTATATATATAACGTGCAAGAATTCAATTTATAGAAAAAAAAAACTGTACTTATAACCGTGCAAACCATAAATTGCTGAAAAGCACCAGTGCTATGTAGTATGTACGACTTTCATGAATACACATAACCCACCTTTTCTTCACAAAAAAAAATCCTCAATTTATTACAAACCTACCCTATCTTCTTTCTGGTTAATTAATTAATTTCTTTGATCAACATATACCCCATGAGAGCTTCTGTGCTCTGAGCTACCAAACCAATCACCTTAGCAGCTCCAGCAAACGACATGGACTCATCAAAGGTCAGCAACGTGTCACTTGCTACGCCGTCGCCGCCGTCGTCTCCGGCCACTGCGAACAAGAAACAAAGCCTATGGGAGGAGTCACCGAGGCATCAGAATTCTCTTTCGAAGAGGCAGATGGAGTCGCTCGTCGCCATCTGTGACACTCTACTTCCTTCAATGGATCCTCCTCCTCGAGATTCCGATGACTCAGGCGATGTCGACGGCGTCGCCACCTTCTACCGGACTTCTGCCTCCATGGCCGGAATTACTGAACGAGTTAGTTATAAGTTCATTCGGATATTTTCTTCCTTATAATTATTGTTTCAACGTGATTAAAAAATTTGACATTATATGATTCGATTTCGTAAACACTAATTTTATTTTTAGATTTTATGATAAATTATTAAGATTACTATCAAAATTGCCTATCCCTGATATATAATTGATTAAATTATTACCTTTATATTCAAAATACATAAATCACTATCTTTTTTAGCTTTAAAATAAAATAAAAATATAATATTTATATACTTAAAAAAAAAATTATATAAGATGATCCATTCTTAAGATAAGATATATATGTGAATATTATGTATAGAGAACAACATTTTTTTTCTTATTCACTGATAAATTTATTTTAAAATGATGATGACATAAACATTAAGCAATAAAATGTATTTTACATTCCTTTCAAAATAAATTTAATAATTATAAATGTATCTTAATTATATTTAAATTAGGATATTGTCAATATATTTTCACTTTTTATAGGTTGGAGGAATTATATCAGGTGGTATGATACACCCGCAAATGGCGTTATTACGATGGGCTCTTCTTCTATTGTCGACGTGGTTTGGAACGCTTGTATTGTGCGGTCGACACAGCCTCTCGCCAAGATTCCCATTCGTTAGGCGGTTTGCGATGCTAGAACAGGATAAGCGGGAGGAGATAGTTTTTTCATGGTCCTCCAGTAGTTTTCGTCACTTGAGAATGATGTATACATGTGTCAAATGCATCACCATGCGCTTCTATTTCTCCCAGGTATTCTTTTTTGCTTAATTACCAAATTATATATATTTCAATGCATATCAAATCTTTTAGGCAAGTAATATTATGGAATATATTGTTGAATTCATAGTTATCTTGACATTAAAGAAAAAAAAAAAAGGTTTTTTTTTTTGAACGGGTATCTACCCACCCCAAAAGAGCGTTCGGCGGTGTTCGACGGCGTGACTAATCGTCGGCTGACATAGAAGAGCACTCACCCCAAAAATCATTTGGCCCGAATTTCATTGTGCCTCACTTAAGAGGCGCTGCCGCTCGAGGGGAATTGAATATGCGCTGGAGATTCCCAACCGTACTCGCCCATCAAGCTAAGCAATGGCGGGTGAAGAAGCAATTTTTAAGAGCTTATAGAATTTTGGTCACGCAAGATGAAGAAGAAAAAGGCTTGTACATATAAAATAGAAGCTATTTTAACATTTTTATTTTTCCAAAGTTGATATTTGATTTGATAGGGTTGACAGGTCAACGAGAAGGAGGAGAACCCGTCCTGGAAAGCAATCGGCTACTGTGGACCCGATCCATCATTCGTTGCTAAAAGTCAATCCGCCATAAGCCACCACGAATCTCCCCTCGAGTCGACTCTCCTCCACCTAAACAACCCACCGGAGATCATCGCCGGCAAACTCCATCAAGCAGGTTTTACTTCCCCCACCTTCACACTCAACTCCATTGTCACCCTCCACTGCGACGCCGTCATCATCGGCTCCGGCTCCGGTGGCAGCGTTGCTGCCGGCGTCCTCGCCGCCGCAGGCCACAAGATCCTCGTCATTGAAAAAGGCGACTATTACTCCCCTTCCGAACTCTCCCTTCTAGAGGGCCCCACCTGCTCCGCCATGTACGAGGGCGGTGGCTTTGCCGCCACCGACGACGTATCCATGTTCGTTGTCGCCGGCGCCACAGTCGGCGGCGGCTCGACCATCAACTGGTCGGCTTCTATTCCCACTCCCCAAAGCGTCCGGCGAGAATGGTGCGACGAGAGGCGGCTCGAGCTGTTCGGAAGCAAGGATTACGATCTCGCGCTGGAAGCGGTTTGTCGGCGACTGGGCGTACAGTCGCGTGTAAACGAGGAGGGTTTTAACAGCGCTGTTCTCCGGCGGGGGTGTGAAGCTGCGGGGTATGACGTGGCGGACGTGCCGTGTAATGCGCCGCCCGATCATTATTGCGGGTGGTGTCAATTTGGGTGTAAGGATAGGAAGAAGAAGAGCGCGTTGGTGACGTGGCTGGATGATATGGCGAGTTCGGGAAACGGGTTCATTCTTCCCGGTTGCCAGGCGGTAAAAATTGTAAAGGTCTCGGGGAAAAAGCGCCCGGTCGCCGCCGGCGTCGTCGTCGAATCTTCCGCCGGATTCCAATTCACGATCATGTCGAAGGTAATTTCGAAATATGAAGTATTGGCTACTTAATATTTTAATTAGACAAATATTTACAAAATTTTAATATTTTTTAGAAAAATAATAATGATTATTCGTCAAATATGAGTAGGTGACGATAGTGGCATGTGGCGCCCTAAATACCCCCAGTCTTCTGAAGCGAAGCGGATTGAGAAACCGACACATTGGGAAAAACCTACATCTTCATCCTACTGTAATGGCCTGGGGCTACTTCCCCGAAAGCTCCGGCTGGCCGGAGAAAACCAAAAGAAGCTACGAAGGCGGAATACTCACCTCAATGTCACGGCCAAATGGCTCCAACAATGTAATACTCCAAACACCTGCTCTACACCCAGGAATATACGCCGCTCTCGTCCCATGGGTCTCGGCCTCCGATTTCCGTGTCCGAATGCGTCGATTCGCAAGAACTGCTCACATATTCGCATTGGTAAGAGATCAAGGCAGCGGCGCAGTCGATTACCCTGGAAATTTAACGCACCAGCTCGCTGAAGACGACGAGAAGGGGCTAAAGGAAGGGTTGGAGGCGGCGGTTAGGGTTTTGGAGGCGGCGGGAGCGGAGGAGGTGGGGACGCAGTGGGTGGGAGGGGACAAGGGAAAAGGAAGGGAAGGGGTGGAGAGGGTTGTGAATGGGGTGAGGAAGAGGAGAATTGGGGATGTGAGGACGCCGATGTCTTCGGCACATCAAATGGGGAGCTGTCGGATGGGTGTGACAGAGAAGGTGGGAGCGGTGAGGCCGGACGGCGAGGCTTGGGAAGTCGAGGGTTTGTTTGTGGCAGATACTAGTATTTTTCCGACGGCGCTCGGAGTGAATCCGATGGTGACAGTGCAGGCTGTGGCGTATTGCATTGCGCAGAATGTCGATGAGGTGCTACGGAGGAAGACGGTAGATTCGTCGGGGGCTTTGTATCTTTAATATTAAGAATTAGAGGCATATAACAAAATTTGAGCGGTGAGACAGACTCTCTCTCTCATTTTTATTATTATTTTGTTTTGGGAGAAATCAATTTTATCTTTGTTGGGAATATTTTCCCCTTTCTTACAAAATTTTTAAATCTATGGAATAAGAGAGGATATCATTTTAAAACGGCTCCACTTTTGCTTTTAAAAGATTTTTTTTAATCATAGTTTTAAATTAAATAATATCTATACTGTTTTTTCTCTCACTTATTTGTCTACAGTTCACGAGCTTTATTGACTTACTATTTGAAGAAAGTAACATAATTCATTTTTAGAAGTAAAAGCTGAACAAAGAACAAAAAATCAACGAAAGCCAAAATTACATCAAAGAATGAAATTGATATTCCTACACAACTCTCCTTGGCCTATTGGTTGAGAGCTTAGGCTTCCAACTAAGAGGTCCAAGGTTCGAGTCTATGTGTATGCGTTGTGTGTGTGAGTTTGCCTTAATTGGCCTAAATGTCCCAAAAAAAAAAATTGATATTCCTAACAACTGAACAAAAATAAGCAGACACGCAACCATTGCTTGAAGTCAGAGTACCAATGCAGCAACAATGAATGATTTTCTCTTATTAATGAATGATGATGCGTTACATCATCTTTCATTTGTTATTTTTTTTTGTAACGTGATAAACGTGACCACACATAACTTATCTTAGGCTTTATTCAGGGCGAATTTTTTAATGTTTCTTAAAACTGTTTAATAGCATAAAAATTAAATTTTTTATACTTGAAAATTGCTTTAAAAAACAATAAGAAAGCCCTGCTTCAGTACCAAAATTAAAATTTTCTACTAAAAAGATGCTTTAAAAAACCATCAAAAAGTCATCCCAAACAAAGCTTTAGTCTGTTAGTTGAGAGTTTGCCTCATAATTAAGAGGTATTAAATTCGAATCTTACGTATAAGTTATTTATAAGAATTTATCTTAATTGAGCTAAATATTCAAAATAAATAAATAAACGTGACCACCTTAATACCTTTAAATATATTAATTTATTGGAAGACTTTATTTTATGGCTTGGCATCAGCTGTGTATCCCCACAGCTCGTTCCTGAACCACCATTTGACTTGAAATGTGATGCAAGATGATAAGTTGTGCAGGTATTAAGGCAGGATGATTATGAGCTCCCTTATTTCTCTCGGCTCAATTGTTAAAAAAGACAAGGAATACCAATGAAAAAGCTGCAGGTAATAAAGTTATGAAAAAGGTTGTAAATGATGCCAAAACAACTAATATATAATCATTAGGATGACAAGGTTTCACCTACCTCTACAGTCACAACTAATCTACTCATTAGAGGAACTACAGATATAATGGATTTTTAGTACAAAGGCTATTGTTTCATGTGCAGTGAGCCAGTGATTGTTGAAATGGCTGCAACACGTACAATTAATTCTAATATTATAGTAGAAAAAAAAATTTAAAACTATGAAGCATGTCAGAGACATTTTTTTCTTTCCAAGATACAACAATCAGAGAACAATAATTAAACTTCTACAAAAAGTTAGCAGTTACAAATCCACAAAAATATTATAAACAAATAAAAGACAATTAAGTAAAAAATATCTATTCAGAAACGGAAGTGCTACTACACTTTGAATAATAATATACACGAATTTGTTGGCTTGTTGGCTACAATTTTGCTAATACAAAAAGCTGCCATCGAACGCAACAAAACCTGCTTAACCACAATCTCACTGATACCAATACAGCTACTAAGAACTTGCTAATCAGATGTACAATTATGCTTATGGTGCCGCTGTCTTCTTCTGCGGCGATGTCCAGAATCTGAATAATCAGATGTTTCAGAATCACTTGATACTGAATGGTGCCTCTTCAGTTTCCTCTGCCCCCTGTTTGATCTCCTCTTTACTCCACCAATTTCAGAGTCGGTCGAACTGTTATGTTTGTCTCTTAAAACATTTCTTGTCCTGTGCTTGCTTTTTAATGATTTCTTCTTCTGCCTATCAACCTCAGAGTCTGAAGAACTTTTGTCATGCTTGTTGCTCGACCGTCGCCTTCTTTCTCTCTTTCTAGGCCTTACCCTCTTCTCCTTGTTCCTATAAATCTTCTTCACGTCAATTTCAGAATCTGATACTTCATCACTCTTATTCTTCCATCTCTCACTCTCCCTCACATAATAATCCGAGTCAGAGGATGAGTGCTGGTCTTCATATTGAAGGTTAGATTCGCTACGAGAGATTGATGACTTGTGCTTATGTTTGCTTTTATTCTTGGAATGCTTCTTGGATTTGCCAGTGGCAAAGTTCGAGAGTAAGGTGAGTGGAATGTCACCGCCACTGAGGAATCCTACGAGAAGAAATATAAACAGACATTAGAGAAACATTAATAATAGGGAGAAAAAGGTCGTGATATTGTTGATGGATATACTTTTTTGCCATATTTACCTCCATATTCATCAAATATTTCATCTGCAACAATCTGCTGGTTTGGATCATCATGTTTAAAGCCACCACGAGGTGGGCTCATTCCAGGTTTCTGCTTCAGTTCCCACTTCACAGGCTAGAAACAAACGCATATATTTAAGGTTAAACATAAGAAGACGCAGCTGGCATCACTACCTCTTAGTAGGATTTAGTAAAAACAATAGATTCAAATTTAGTTAACTTTGATTCGGGTCAGATCATAAAAATTACTTGAGATGAGAGAGATTAAATTCAAATAACTATTTGATTATTTATTTTAGGATTTAAGAAGTTATATGATTGTGACAATTTCTTATAGTAACTTTATCCTATCTAAATTTTAATTACTATAATTAGCATAAGATAACAGTTCAGTTAATCAATAATTAATAATTTATTAAACCAATTAGACAATAACTTTTATTTCATCAAATAAAATAAATACAAAATCAATCTACTTAATTTATTATCTTTTAATTAGCTAATATTAATCATTAATGCAGATTTATGTTTATTAATTAAATCATCTATATCTGATTTATTTGATTGAATTTTACCATGTCACTAATTAAACATAAGAATTTTCTGCCCTACACTCCCGCAATTCAACAAGAAGTTCCTCTTTTTGGGTTTATATCAAGATTAAAAGAAGTAATTTGACAATAAATAAAAGAGATTCACCTCAGCAGAGCTTGTCTGTGCCATTATAGTTGTTAAGGGATCATCCCTCTTCAACCTACTTTCTTCATTTGGCATGATTGCATCTTTCAAAGGGCACTCACGGTCACCACTTTGGTGTCCAAATGTCCCACATCTCACACATCTTACATTACGAATCTCAATTCCAAATGGCTTCACCCTAGCTGGCATACCTGTCTCTAACCTGTGTAGACAAAGAGAAAGGTAAAAAGAGAGATCGAATCACCTTAAAAAATCACAGAGATTTATTTTTTATTATTCAATAATGAGACATAGGTTCAATACACCTCAATCCAAAATAATTGTGCATCTACTAGCATGCTTAAAAGTACCAAACGATAACATCTACAAATCTGTCTGACTTATTCCATGCCATTTCATTAGCATGTGGAGCATATTGACACATATACTAGCAAGAATAAGCCCAAAAGTTTCTAGGTCAAAATATATCGAATTGACTTCTGTCATGAACAAGTACAAAAGGGATTTTTCCCAGTAGATAGTACAAAGCTATAAAAGGTCGGATACACAAGCACTTGCAGATTGATATAAAAAAAGAAAATAGCGAAACCAGCAGATATTTTTATGAATTAAATGTAATGGCAAATTTTATAACCCCAAGATATAATTGCGGCCCACCATATTAATCTATGTCCTCTTGACTTCCATGTTGATCGAATGATTGATTATCTAAACAAATAACTTGAAAAAAATAAAAATTGGAGATTAGGTCCTTCATTTAAAATGACAACCCAACTTTCCTTTAGACCTCATTTGATTGGACTTTTTTTTTTCCGTGCATTCTCCATTTAAAAACAGTAAATTTATTTCTTCTTTACTATTTGGTAGACACACTTCCCTCAAACAACGTTCCCAATAACATCATTTTGGATGAAAAATCGACCACCATTCCCCTCTTTCTTTTTCCTAAACTCTATTTTATTAAACTCCATTTTTCTAAAAATCTATTTCTAAAACTCTGTTTTAGATAAGCACCAACTCAACTAAACGAGGCCTTATTGTATCGAAGCATCTAAGTGAAGAGAGGAAAATGGTTATTGACAGATCTTTAAGTTTCCTCCTTTGCTAGATTTCTTCGAACCCCATAAAGAAGGAGAGTGGTTCCATATTCTTGTCTTTATGTTAATGGGTATCTTCCTTTATTGCCCCATCTCTTGAAGTAAATAATCAATAACAAAATTTGCTTCTTATGACCAATAATAATGAATATAAATATATAATTATTTCTATTTTTAATCATGACTACTTCTTTCCGTAGATGCATGATGGTGATGATGAGTGAATTCTCTCCATATCTACTCCTTGATGAAGATGGCACTTAATCTCTTATATGATGATACTCAACTTTCAAGAAATTTTCATTAATGTACAAGGTTCCATACTTTCACTAAAATAGTATTTCTGCATCACTAACCCTAAAGTTTGGTCTACTCTATGAGCTTGGATCGGCCCTTACTAAGGTTGAATTAAGTCAAAAACTTGGTTTAAAACAATCAAAGTTAGTCCATAATAAACTAAAAGCAATTTCAGTCTTAATGGAGTCTAAAGACGGGTCTGCCAGGCTAGCAAACAATCTCTATGTGCATTAAGATAGATTTGGTCCATTTGGAGTAGGTTATGATTAAAATTAACCAAAATTTACATTAGGTCAATCAGTCAAATAGTAATTGACCATACAAGTCACAAAATTTGAGATGGCCTAGATATATGTGATGGTAGGCTAAATAGGCCAAAAATGGGTTCCTGCAGTCTAGGGTTAGTTTAGCATAGTTTAATACGAGATTAGGATGTGACTTAGCTCAATAAAGGGTGATCCTAGTAGGGTGATTAAGGGTTGAACCTACACATCAAGCCTATGTGCTAGGTTGTGGAGTTAGAATAGGTCATGACGAGGTCACCTCGGGCTAAGCCAAGGATGTCTAAACCTAGAATAGTCTTCTAAACTCTCTTAAAGATTAAGCATGTGAGGTCATTATCACAGGTAAAACTTACAAGAATCAGGGGTCCCTTGAGAATAGACCAGCTTAACCTCATGTGAAAACTCAAATTCATGCCGGCAAACCTCGTAGTGTCATACGAGATGCCAAAAAATAATCACAAGGTTCAACAATTGTTAGGATGTACGGCCATGATTAATATTCATACATACAGAGAATTGTTAATTTTTTAATTTCTTTCCAATGTTCTCAGACATGAGAACTACTTTTTACCATGATAAAGGCCCCAAGTAAAAGATATTGGGCAACCTGGTGCATGCTATTTAACTTGTGCCATCATGTGTGCAAATCAGATGAAAAAAAGAGTTTTTTCCTACTAAATCTGTAGGAAATAACAAACCCATCACATCAAATTCAAATCACAAAAAAAAAAAAAAAAAAAATTTAATTAAGGATGTTTTATAAAGATAATTAAGACGATAATCATGAGAAAAAAATGAAGCATGTGATGAGATTCACTATAGTTTTCCCAACTCAAAGAGTATTACTTCCTAGTAGAAAATTTAAAATAGTAGTCCAAAATTTTAAAATTCTTTTGAACAGCCATCAATTATTTTGGGTATTAAAGGGATTCAGAAGCAACATAAGCTATTCTAGTAATCTAGTCTTGTACTAAACACCACTTAAGATAATTGTCGCTATGAAAAAACATTTCAAAAATAAATCTTTACCTTGGAGCATTTTTCAACACTTCAAATTCTTTCTCCGTTGGTAATGGTCGGCCAAAAACATCCCTTGGTCTAGACTTCTTGTCCTCAACAGGATTTTCCTGTTCAGATTTTGAATCATTCCTGCAAAATAACAAATCACACCACGTAAAATAAATATAGAAAAAAAATTCCAACTAAGAATTTAAATGCTACTACAAATTCAGCTAGAAATTTGCGAGTTAACTATGACAATACATTGAACAGTTATTTGTTCCAGTATTAGGGTCTTGAACAGCAGTATTTCCATCTGATCTTTTTTTCTCATCTAAAACTTCAGCAGCTTTTGCACTTTCAGCATTATATCCAGGTGGACGAACATACATGAAACTCACAGCTTTCATTATTTCCATCTGAAGATGTAATTGATATAAAAAATAGGATACACAAGAGGTTAATAACTTAATATGAGAAAAAAACAAGTAAAATGGACATTATCAAATAATACAAATAAAAGAATATCACACGAAGCACATAGAGCATATCATAATAGCATTGAAGTTAAACAAGTCCAAAAAAAAAATTCTTTCAGTGAGAAGTAGATAATCCACTCCTATGTCATCAATATTCAGGGGAAAAAAGAAACAACAGTTCAAAAGTTTTTCATTTTTTCCCAAAATGCTTGCTGACTATGTGATATAAAAAAATATAGCAAAAACAATAGCTAATGAGTACCATCAAGCTCAAATTGAAAAAAACAAGCAAACACATGGCCCACAGAAACTACTAAATATAGTGAAATGCATTAGATAGGAGCATCATCCAAGTTTTATTCAGGGAAATCATAGAATTGCATGATTTTTAAAGAAAAATCCCAAATGTTTGCCACTAGGAAAGGAATCTTTGTTAAAGATTAGCTTGGTTCTGGTTCAAGTAGTCAAAAATTTAAAAAATTTCCTATATTAGTTTACCCAAGATGTAAAACAGCAAGGTTCGAGGTGCTTAACATGCTAGTATCAGCATTTTAAAATCTCTATTAAATAAAAAAAATATGAAGCTCACAGAGCAACAATTCATTCAAATGAATTACCCCCACATTTTAATGGACTCACTTAAGTAGAGATATGCCTTATGAAACTTTCTGATAACCTGAAAAAAACATTTTCAAGTGAATACTTTTATTTCTCACAATCTAAACTTGAATGGCCAAAAATATCCTTAAGACTGCTCGGAAAATTTAACTTTCCAACATTAATCTCTAAAATGAACTACTTGCTATGTTATATATGAAAATATTTCCAAATGGAATGATTTTAATTTTATTTGTATTTTATCAAGACAAACTGGCATCTATTATATTTAAAAGGTAGTTAGGATGAGCTTCAAGTTTGGCAGAGTATTTTCCATATCTTATACTGATTGGAGCATTATTAGCCATCAACAATGCAACTCTAAATAGGGATCCGATCCACCTACTGTAGTTTTGATAAAAAACAGAACCAACCCAATAAAACTGGTGCACACCGACATAACTATCAAACAACCCTTAATTTTTTATTTTTCATTCTTGCGGTGTACATAAAGTCGAAAGAAATAAAGAAAAATAATCTTAAAATATCCCATTTTATTTTTCTTTAGATTGTTCCAGAAGGTTTTATGAATTTTTGAGAAAGTCAGATACCTTCTCCTTCTCTTTCTTAGAGAAGAGCGCGGACTGGCGAAAAAACTCCTGCTCCTGGGAGAACTGAAATACCAAAGAATCGTCAATTGCAAAAGAAAAAGAGAAACCCTAGGTAATATTTAAAGCCAAAAAAGAAAAAAAATCAGAACATAAAGTAAAGGGGAAGACCTCCCGAGAAATTTCCTCGGATCTACGCTGATGGTTGGCGTGGGTCTGCTCGGCGATCCACTTCCGGCGTTGGTTAGGGTAAGATAGGGGATGCCATGGCTTCTGGTTGAGATAAGAGTGGCTCCACGCCGTCCCGGCCTTTGACTTGTAATCAACCTCGCCCTTCTCTGACTGCCGTTTTCCCAGGCGGAAGCCGCCGTCACCGCTGCCTCCGGCATCCCAATCGTCCATGATCGCCGATTCTTCTGCAGCTTCCTTCTTCCTTCTGGACAGCTATGATTTGCAACCAATATATTTTTCGTATTTTACTGTTGCACGTATCGACGATTTTGGATTCTCAACTCTTAAATAGCTAAATGTAAAAATTCTCATTTATCTGTCACAAAAATCCACATCACCGTTAAAATTAATTTATATTTTTATTATTTTGAAAGAATAAAGATTTATTCTTTTTACTTCAAATCGAATGAAAGATAATTAATCTAAAAATTTTCAAAGATAAAAAAATTTATGATAAAAATTTAATAAAATTGTATATTATTAAATAAATTAACAAAATTCATACATAAATAATATTTTATAAAATTTTTAATTTAATTTAATTTTCATATACACCTATATATAAATAATAAATATAATATGATATAAATCTTTTCACACAAATTTTTATAGATTTACATTTATGGCATAAGATTTTCGCCAATCACATTTTCTAACACAAAACTAAATGATTACACAACTTTCGAAAAGAAAAAAATCCCAATATTGGTTAAGAAATATTAAAAAAAAAATTCATTGCTAATTACAAAAGAAATAAAATTTCCTTTTCGGTTATTTTAATATATATTCGCTATCCTATAAGTCTTATATAGAAAAGCCTAATTTTATGAACTCATGAAATAGGTTTTAAACTATATTATCTTAAAAAAAAAAAACATTTATATTTAACCATATATATTTTTTATACTATCAATAATTGAGATTCCTTCAAGAAGTGTTGCTCTATAGAGATTTATCCATTATATTGGTCAAAATGATTGTCATCGAACTCCACACTAAGGCCAATCAGAACGTGTCACATCACCAAGCCACTCTGTATCATTACTGTATACCGCTACATATATGATGACATAACACATCCTTATTGACATCTGAATAATTCATTGACCACACATAATAATATTAGAGAGTTGCCTTAGATTATTTGATCTTTTAATAAATTGGCCATTCAATAAGTTGAACATTTAGGAGATTACAATAGCTATAATTTGTAAACGTTAAAATATTTAGTTAGAAAGAATTAAGAATAATATTTTGTATTGCATTTGAATAATAGTACAAGGAAGAAAAAAAAAATTGGCCATTCATTATAATCTCAACCACATATAGTGAGACAAATGCTTGATGCTTTATTGATGTAGAAGACTAAATATAATTAGAGATTACATTTAACTCTAATTAAACCTTTACGTATATTAAGCTTATGTTATCAGTTAAATTCAAGATCTTTTGAACGATGAATATGATCTTTAATTATTTTAAAGAGAAATTACAAGATTTAGATGGCAAGATTTCCCCTATTTTCACAATGCAAACCTTCCTAAAGTAAATATAACGGTTCCTCTGACCAAATTTTTTATCAAGATGAGTTTTAAATCTCTTAAATTAATCTTAAGATAATTGTTATTTAGATTTTAATTGATAATCAATAAATTGTAATCATCTTAAAGTAGGTCCAAAAGAGCTTTGAGACTTATATTGATAACTTTTTTGTTTGAATAACCTAATGCAAAATATTTCTAAAGTCATGTAATGCTCAAGAAAAATGTCAAAAGTAGCTTCTAGATTATTTGTATGGGGTCATTTTAGTCTTAAACTATTTGATGTGCTGAATTTAAATCCCTTAACCCTTCAAATATGATACAAAACAAGAGGAATTAAATTAGAACGGGAACTATTATTCATTATGTAAGGAGGAATCAAGAGGAATTTGTTTAGAAAGATTCTTAATCAAGAGGGAGATATTCATGAAAGTTTCTAATTAAGGAGAAATTAGAAAGGTTCATAATCAAGTAGAAGTTATTTAGGAAAGTTTCCTAATTGTATTTATGCTATTTAGGAAGTGTTTAATTATTAAGGAAGATTTTCTCAAATATATTTAATTGTTTCGGAAGGTTCCTAATCATGTTTAATTGTTTAGGTAGATTTCTTAAAATATGTTTGTTTAGAAAGGTTTCCTAAAATATGTTTAATTGTTTAGAAAGGTTATATTTGTGTTATTGGGCTATAGGGCTATTTAAGTGGGGAGTTTTGATTAAGGTTGGGTATCATGATATTGTTGAGTTTATTTTCCTAGTGTTTGTTATGAGTTCCTAGCGGCGTCTATAATTTGTGGGAAAATTAATTTACCTCTCGAATAATAGATCAATTGTATATTTCATTATTTGTTGAAGAGATAACAAAAAAATAGCCCTACCTTTGTGTTCCTATGATGCGCTTCTCTTCCTTTTGTTTTTTTTGTTTTTGTTTTATTTATTTTTTACTTCAAAGGCGCATCAATGACATCATAGCACTTCTTTAGGACCTATGATAACAAAGAAGGTGGAGGCTTTAAAAAGTAAGATGGAGTAAATCAAATCCGCCATGGAGAAGTTCTCAACTATGAAAGAAAGGTTTTCATCAATGAAATATCGATTAGTAAGGGTGAAGGAGATGTTAAGGAAGCTCATTGAGACGCAATCCAAAACTCTACTAGCTATTCCAATTGCTAAATCTAACCAAGATTTAGTCGGGATTCCCTTAGTCGAATCTAAGGTAAAGGAAATCGGCGGGAGTTCAATGAGGGAGGATTGGGAGGATAAAATTTTGAGGAAAGAAGAAGAGAAGTCACCTTTTAAGCCACTTTCAAGGACGGGTAAAGGTGAAGGAGAGATTTTTGATAGAGCCGCAAAGTTTAGAAGGAGAAGAAGAAGAGGACTTCTCACCAACTACAATGGAAGAATGAGATAAAAAATATATTTAGCTTATATACAGTTTATGTTCAGACTTGAGCAAGTATCATTTGGCACTTTGCCAAGAGGTATTTCAGAAGGTGGAGAAACAATATATTATGGGTCTAAGGGCTATGGATCCGGGAATTAAACAATGATTCTTCTTACTTTACAACATTTTCTTTTCAGAACTATTCATCAAAATTTTAAAGAAAAGTAGGCTTCTTGAGGATGATATCTATAATCCTCTGCCTAGTGGCATTGTCAGGATTTTTAATCAGTCCGGCATTGAAGCTTCTACTGATGAGGTAAGATATAAAAGGAAGATGTCAAATGAACGGCGAGGACTGAGGACGAGAGAAACCAACCCCGAGTATAGGGCTTTGTTAAGAAAAACTGATTCAGAAGTGATAGATATGCTTCCTAGATAAGTAAACATTGTACTTGGTGATGTGAGAGTGAACCTTCAACTTTGAAGATAATAGAAGGATGATATAGGATCGTTTACCGCGCCACGACTCGCTCTCTTATAATTGCATACCTCTATACATTAGACTACCGAGGAGTATACAATGTCACCAAGGAATTTCAGGATTTTATAACAATAAATTAGCACAACTAAAGGCTGGAATATCTTTCATAAGTTTATGGTGATTTTAATCTTAGCATCCCAATTGCCCAAAGGGAAAACCATGAGAACTAATACCCAATCAACGAGAATATTTCTTAGAAAAACTTACATCCTCAATTTCATTTCTTTGCAACAAATCTTTATAGTATGGACATCCCCAATAACATTCATGATATATTAAAGATACATGAATGGAGAGATGTCGTCCATGAAGAAATACAGACATTGAAAAATAATGGCACATGAAAGCTAAACCTGTTGCATGCAAATGAATTTTCAATATAAAAAATAAGGCCAATGAATTTATAGAATTAGTTATCAAGAAATATTTACACCAATTACAAAGATTAATTTAGTATGGGATACATACTCTCTCTTGTTGCCAACTTGGATTGTCCTATTTATCATCTAGATATAAAAAATGCCTTCTAAAATAGGGACAATGAAGATAAAGTCAATATGACTACACCTATTTTTTAGACCATTAACAATCAAAATAAAGTGCAGAATAAAAAAAAAATCTATATTGGGGTCTAAAGCAACCGCCAAGAGCGTAGTTTGATAGATTCACTACTATAATTAGAAGGTACGTGTATTTCTCAAGGACAAGATGATCATAGTGTATTAGCCAAGGAATCAGAAGTTAAAATCATGATTCTCATTATCAATGTTGATGATATTATCTTAACTAGTAACCATGAGGAAGAGATTAGTAGACTAAAAAATTTCTGGCAAAAGAATTTGAATTTAAAGAATATAGAGCATTAAAATATTTTCCTGTTATCGGAACAGCAGTAATTTTCTCAATAAAAATATACTCTAAAATATTTGGCAAGACAATATGCAAACCTTCTGCCACCAAATCAGAACCCTATCAATAAAATTTGGTCCAAATTTTAGTTTCCACAGATGAACAAGTAAAAGTAACCAACACTTGAATGGAAAACTCATCTACATTTCCAACACTTGACCAAGCTTTTGTTTCTCAGTTAGTTTAGTTAATTGATTTCACAGAAGAACATCTAAAGTTATTTACATGAAGGTAACTCAAGAGGTCACGAGGAAAAGGTCTATTCTTCACAAATAAGCTAATAGAAGTATTGAAAATTTTATGGATGTTGATTAAGTGAGATATATAATTGATCCTAAATGCACATTTGACTATTGCTCATTTGTTTAGGGAAATGCCACTACGTTAAATCAGAAGAAGATAGTAAGTGGTAAAAGCAGCAGTGAAGCTGACTTCCGGGTTATGGCCTATAGAATTTCTGAAAGAAACCCTCATCATTTGGTGATTAAATGCTGGTGATGATTCTCAAGGTTCTGATATGAAAACCCTCAATATGAAGGCTTCAATTCCCCTGCTAATAATGACTTCTTTTGGCCCGGACCTGTAATTTTTCTCATCCAGTTGTCCATATAAGAAAGCCTCAAACCCTTGGCGTATATGGAGCATGTTTTCCTATTTTTACATTCATTTGATTCAATAGGAAGAAAGAAGAATAGTTTTTATTCACTTCACAATATTTGTACTTAATATCAGTCGTTTTCATTCTCTTTGATAGTCAATACTTGGCCCTCTATTGTCAAATGTATAGCTTGCTCATTGGAATAAGAAAATTAAATCTCTCTCTTCCATTTTTTAATAATAACTGAATCAAGCCAAGGCAAACACTACTTGTTTTAAGCTTATTAATTTTATTATTTATCGAGTCATAACAAAACTTGAACATGACTTAATTTTAAAATCATTTTTAAACTTTTTTATAGAGTTTGGGCCCGAACTAATTATATTAGCAAGTCAAATTTAAACACATAAACTCATTACAAAATTTATATGATTCACTTGTTTGGGACATTATGGCCATCCATTTGGAGAAAATCAATGGGTTCATTAGAGACAAAGTGGTTCGATGGATATGATGGAACTGCCCAAGCTAAACTTTTATTTAGGTCAAGCATAGACGTTAGTATATAGACTAAAATAATGTCACCTAAAATAGTACATAAAAAATAAATGAAACTAATTACAAGTTCAACAGAACACCTTATCAGTTATCACATAGATTATTCTCTCTTAACCCAAATATATAGCAGGAGGGATGACGAGAAAGAACCTGAAACTATGCTATTAGTTGCTACCTTCTGTTTACTTCCATCGATTGGTTTTAAGGGGGTGGATGAAATGGAAAGAAAGTGTGATGAGGGCATCAGATTTCGCCATGTGTACCATCGCCGAGGACGACGATCGACGGCCCTGATTCAGAGTCTTTACCTATGATGCTTTAGTTCTTTTCTTTTATTAGTTATTTCATGTTTCCGTTTGTACCCCTATGAGGGATGTTTACTTATTGTAGCCCCAAGGGCATTTGTGACTTTGTGCTTTTATTTTCTCATGTAAGCCTATATATAAAGGCTTGTTTTATTGTATTGGGATTATTGATGGATGAAATGAAATTGCTCTTTTTTGTTCTCTTTGTGAGTGCATGACAAGATCTCTTAGTGAGTTCTTCCTTGGGATCTCTTGGTGAGTTCTCCATCTTATTTGTGTTTATTCGCTCACAATTTTTCCCCATTAGAAACCCCCACAAAATCCCCTCTCCCCAAGCCCTAGCCGCCGGCTTCATCACCTTGGGTGTTGCCGCCGGCCACCTCCACCCTCCCGGCCGACCATCTTCCGCCGCCCCTCCCCTTCCGGCCAACTCCCCTCCCCCATCCCATGTTGAGTTGAGATTTAGAATTCAAATTTTGAATTCTTTCCAAATTTGGAATTCCAAATTAGAAAAGTTTGCATGATTGACTCAATCTCATTTATTTTAATTGTGGATTTTTCAAATATTCGTCCACGTCATCAATCCGCGTTTAGAAACCTCTTGCCTCTCCCCCATAATTCCCTCTCCCTCTTGAGCATGTCGCCGGCCCCCCTTTCCCCCCAATCAAGCCCCCTTAATTGCTCAATTAACTCCCTTAATTCCAATTTGAAATTCAAATTAGAGAGCATTAATTTTCCCTCCCATTGGAATTAAAACTGAATAATTTCAGTTTAATCCCCTCCTCCCTCCTCTCTCTCTCTCACCGCCGGCCTCCTCTCTCCACCCCCAATTAATTCCCCATTAAGGAATTAATTCCCCTCCCTTGGGGATTCAAATTTCCCCTCCAAAAGTTCTCCAAAGCTGAAATTATTCTCAGCTTTTCTCTTGTTTCCCTAAATCCTTCTTCCCCTCCCCCATACTCACCGCCGGCCTCCACCTAACCCACAGCCCGCCGCCCCACATCTCTCCTCTTTGGAGAGTTATTTGCGGCCATCCTCATCTCGCCCCTTCAAGGATGCATGGAGGTTCCCGAATGGAATTTCGGGTTTGAATACGACGATCAAGGACGAGTCGACATCCTCCGGTCTCCTTTCTTTGACGTTGGATTCGACTTCGACGACACCGTCGAGGAGTATTTGGCCCAGATCGTGCCCACCTTGATAGAGACCGTTGACGATCACTTTTCGGTGTACACTTGGATCGTCAAAGGACGTCGCTTTGCAAGACCTCCACACATTGCGCCGACCTCTCCCTCCCTACGGATCTACGGCGCCGTCGCTCTAGGAGTGATCTCGTCCATCGTGTGACTCTTCTTCTCCCAACAAGCCTAGTGGTAGGTAAATGAGAGCGGCCTCAAGGTGAGACAATCACTTTGTTAACCTTGGGATTTTTGTTGATCATCTCATTTGCTTTACATTACTAAAGTCGTTATTTTTTCTCGGTCTTGCTAATTTACGTGTAAGTGCTTGCCTAGCCGTAGTTAACAATTAAGAGTTCCGAAAAGTTGGAATTGAGAACAAGATTTCATTTGCAATTATCTTACTTAAATAATCTCTTGTTAAACTTCTTAATACAAATCCTGGATCTACATCATGTTACATCAAAGTGGGGCCTCCATCCTAATGCCATTCGAGACAAATGGATGGGAAATGCTCTTAACACGTTTCAAACTTCTCTACTAATCCTTATCTGCAAATGCTTCCAACAGTAGCTTCCAAACTTTTTCCATTAGCAAATCATTTTGTAACGGGGCTCAGCATTAGACAGTGCTTTTGATATTAATGATACCCTTCTCTGAAGCTAAAAGCCTCATGGTATACAAACTGCTAATTGATTGATCATGAAAAAAAAAAACCATCTTTAATGCAAATGCTTGATAAACTACATCTAAATTTTTAATGACAACAATAATCAAGTACATGCATGCTTAGGTGCCAAGTAGCCCGGTTGACAAGGGCCTTATAAATTATTGTAAAATCAGATTCCGAACCTCATTTTGTCATAATAAATCCCGTTCTGATAACTTTAGAGTGGGTGATTAAAAATACACATACAGGGAGGCTCCTTATGACTGCAAATAATCAGCACACCAGTATGTGCATCAAATACATTGAACAATATAAGCAAGCTTAAAAAAACTTAGCCTACAAAAGGCAGCATGGCATGCTAAGCACAAAACTGACCTACTGTTTAGATGTTTCATAGAATCATGTTACGATTTCAGTCAGTATTAGTACATCCTTCCAACTACAATTCTAGTTAATGTTTCCCATCAATAATGTAAATCATGTACAACTAAAGCAATTACATACGTGCTGATTTCCTCATGTTCGTAGATAGTGATTACTGATTCATAACTTATTTGCATAAAATCTAACCAATTAATTCAATTTCACAAGAAAGAAGGGTTATAAATTGAGATGGTAGAAAAAAAAAACAAAGCATTCGTCAGCTTACCCATTCATCATGATGCAAGTATGACTGCCGAGTCATAAACAGCAAGTTGCAACTTGCACTGCAAAAAAGAGGAATTTCGAACATCCAGATCATTTGATAAAATTTTCAAATAGAAATAAAATACCAGCTCCCATTGTTAGATATAAACTACCAACTACATAAAATATCAAGGGCAAAGTTTCTGAGTCTGAAACTGGAAATTTAAACGTTTTTTTAATAAAATCTAACAGATATTCTTATGGTTACACAACTTATATGTAGTCCATGCTTTCTCTTAACAAGATTTTGCTCCATAAAATTTGCTTGAACACTGCTAAGCAGTTGAATTAAAAAAAGGAAAAAAAAAAAAAAGAAACCATTCAACTTCGTTTACCTGAATGATTCTTCTAGAGATACAGACCATGAGGTACAACAATCTCATAAAATGAATTCTGTAATGAAATATGCAGACTAAACAGACAGCCGTCTATTGTAGATTATTTTTCAATATATATACTATATTGAGCATGGCGGAAGATATAATTCTTTAAAATAAAACGAACAAAAGACATGTCAGATAAGACATTAATCTTTAAAATAAAATCATTAAATGATAAACAGAAAAATCTCATCTTTCACGAGAAATGGATTGGTAAATTATGGTTATAATTATGTCATACAACTTCTAGATCATATAAAACAAATCAAAGTTGTTAAAATTCCAGTCTCATAATTTGAGCAATATATGGCCAACTCGCATTCACAATTGTCGTGTATGAGATGACTGTACTAAATGTCCAACTCTTTGGAGAAATTACTTCAAAAATGAGACATATCATAATGGTCTGACTGAGATGGTGTCCAATGATGTTAAACTGCGGAGTGTTGAAACCTCTAAATGTCTGACAAAGTACAGTTACATCTAAAAGTCTAATCTTATAACTTGGAAAGCTCTAAAACAGCGAGCCAACCAACCGACATGCATGAACACAGCTTAAAACAACAACAACAAAACAGGAATTGTTAAGACAGACTTGCTAAGCATCTTTTTTCATAAGATATTTAGATGCTTCTCTATTGAAGATCCCAAACCAAAATGATTAAAAACATAAACACAAACCGATACCTGACATCATGCTGCAGAAAGCAACAGGCAATAAAATTCGAGCATGAGAGAGATCCGATAAATAAAGGATGAGAGAAAAAAAAGAAGACTCAATCTTCAATTAATCATCCAACTGATCGAATACAAATCGTGGATATCATATTTATAGAAATAGGGTTTACAAAGGTAAAATCAAACCAACTTGAACTAAAATTTAATCCTATCAAAATCCTAAATAATTTAAATTTAAAATCTAATGAACATAGATAACAAAATCTAAAGAGTAACACATTTCCATTTTTTGGAAAGTTCACTGACCATGATTATGGAGCTATGATGTACCGACACCACTCCTCAAAGAGATATGCAGTGTCTGACATGTATCAACATGCAATCTCCATGTGTTAGTTTTGGAAAGCAACAATAGTGATGGGAGATCTTTCAAGTTTAATAACAATCTCTAGCAGAGTCTCTTGGTCAAGCTCTAGCATATCAGAGTTGGTGTAGCTTTAGAAAGAAACGAGGTTGGAAAATCATGTTAAATGATTTCATGACGTCGTCCATTTAATAAATATATAATTAAGGTAGGTCTGAATAAACTGTAGAATTGTAAGATTGTAGATACATGCCTAAAATTTGCAGAACCCTTATAAGATCAATAATCATAATCAAATGTATCCTCAAATTTAACCATTGGGTATTGACTTAGTCGTTCATCTCTCATCACTCAACCGTTAGGTCATGCGTGATATGCCGACTTCTCACAGCATTCCTCATCTTAGAAAATCAAACATGCATTCATTTGGCTCTTTATCAAAAGTTTGATCCCTTGAATGACTTTTATTAAAAATCTACGACTAGCATTGAGCCCAATATAAAAATAGATATATGAGATATTTCTCTTTCTTTATAACTTTAAAAAAAAAATGCATCCTCAACTTTATCTTATAGAACATTCAAATCTAATTCATGTCCAAAAAAATCTTCTCCTATACTAAGGAGATTCAGATGACCCTAAATGAAACATGCTGAAAAAACAATAATGTTGTTTCCAGAATTAATATCAACAATTTTAGAACTCCATAAGGGCTCTTCTATGTTTTTCATACATCTTGTCCACACAAATTATATATCTTAAATAATTCAATTATTTTGGTGCCAAAGTCACGATAATACATGAAAACCAAAACAACTTGAAATTAAATAGTAAATACCAATCCAATGCATTTGAAGTCAATAAATTGATGACAGAAAAAGAAATTGGGATCTATAAAAATCAGAAGATGAGTTGCTCGTTGTTGGAGTTGAAAGTGTGTGCATGTTTGCACTGTAACAGAATAATTTTAGAGTTTTGGATATCAATATAGCGAGTGGACGAGAGAGGATAAAAGTAGTATTACAGGCTTGCGGATATGGCATTGTTGTGGATAGTTCGCATGTAAGTGCTTGAAAAAAAATATATAATAGTTTTGAATCATACAGCTGAATTGCTGAAATAACAAATGAAGTAAATGACATCTGAAGAGAGAAGAACCAAATATTAGCATATTGAGAAAGGTATAAAGAAGAATCATAAGAAGAAATTTCAATCTATAATTCATCATCAATTGATCATACAAAAACTATAAAATGTAAATAAGCTATTCATAGAAATGAAGTTTACAATATAAGTTTAAATCAACATGAATTCAAATTTAGTTCTATTCAAATCCTAAATAAATCAAATCTTATCTAAAAGAATAATACTTTCTAATTTCAAATTAAAATAAATCTAAAACTAAAAATCAATCCTCATGTTTAATTAGAATATAATTTGAAAAATCAACAATAAAAAGAGAAGATTAAATATCATAATACATACTTGACGAACTGAGATAATTATTAGAGATGGATTTACATAGGCATTACAGCGACATGAGACTATCACCCCCCTCTTATTACAACCTATGGTTAATATTCCTTTGCGGGTATGATTTTTGCCCTAATGGACGCCAATTCCTACTGGATTGTATCGTAGTTAGTTTTTTTTACTTTATATCTGGTAATGCAATTTAGGAACTTCCATTTTCATGGGATTCACTGGCTTATGAAAAATAAGTATGCCCTTATTCTAATTTTTGGATAAAATTTAAATGTGAATGAAATTAATGGTTGCTTGTAATCAGATTAATCAGATTCTTGGAAAGACTATATATCAACCTAGCGAATACCAATTTATAAACAGATTATTTGAGGCATGTATATATTTAAGATTTTAAACAGGAAATTGCTTACAAATTGAATCTATTTTATCCCATATATAAAATACATTTTTAAATCTAAAATAGAAAAAATAAATGACTTTAGCCTTGTCCAAAATCAGATTGCTTCGAGTCAAGCCACCTCGAAATAGAATTGGTTCGATTCACAGCCGATTTTGACTGATTTACAAATGTTTAAGCTGATTTTGAGTGCGGAGATGATCAGTTTGAAATCAAATCATACTCACCAATGGCCGTATAATTGAATATCTGTTCTTTTTTTTCTTGATCTAACTTCTATATAACTAGTTATTGACTTGTTAGTGCTACTGACTTTGTTCAATTAGATGAAATTGAAATCCTTATTATGGTGGGCAAATTTCGAATTTTCATTGATTTTTGGATCCTTTGGATTTCTTCGATCATTATCATTTGGGTTTACTGTTTTGCATTTAATGAAAGATTGAATATTTAAGGGTTTTTGCTATGTGAATCCCCAAAACTAAATACTTTAGATCATTCTAGTTGCATTTGAAAATATTAACCTTAAATCCTCTTGCATTCTATATTACTAGATTAGGCTATAAGAGGATTCATGGTGGGACTGATTAACAGACAGAAATGCAATGGAAAAAAATAAAAATAGATTTTGAAGCAACATATAACCTCGCAATAACAAAAAAAATTATTTTAAGAATTTAGACAAACAATTACTTCTAAAAGTGCAAACATCCATGGGATGAAAAAATAAATTATTTTGTAAAGACTGTAGCGTGGTCAAAAGAAAAAAAAAAGACCACGCATAGAAGAGCATAAAAAGAAAATGATCAAAATATCATAATGCCCTAAGAAAATGGTGCAACTCAAATTGTGATAAACTGTTGACATTTAAGATTTTAGTATAAGAGAGGCAACTTGGAATCTTACAGTTAAGCCAAATTTAATGGGGATTAAGAAAGCTAGCTCCATGGATTGTTGCATAAGCTTTACGAAAATCAAAGGATAAATTATTTAAAAGTAAGAAGACTTACTGGTGAAGTTAAGAGATACACAAATAAAAAAGCAAACAAAATTTGTTTTTCAGGAGTGGTAAGATTTAAATATTATTCAGTCTTACAATGATTAAAAGAAAATTAGAAGTCTTGCAAAGAGGGTACCAAGTAAAGAAACAGACACAAATTTGATAAATTATATAAGACGATAGATACTAACAAATGAGATTGAAATTTTATAAAATATATAAAGTTAAAAATTAAGACACAATAAAACTTTTGTCAAGTTAGAACAAAATTAGTGATATCAAAATATGTGTTGATGAAGACGACATCTAAAAAGATAAAAAAAAAAATGGTCCTTTGACAAAAGATTAAATAATTGTTTTAAGAGACCTTTTTAAAAGAGCATAATAACAAAAATAATGAGATATCAAAATGAATAGAGGTTAGCTATGAGCCTCAAAAGAAGATGCATAATTGTACAACTTTGGGTCTACATGAGATACCAAATGAGATTTTAAGAGTTGAGTAATCTTAGAGTTATTTGATTAACAAACCTTTTTAATAGATATTGAAATCAAATTATTAGGAAAAATAGTATTTAAACAACAACATTAAAAAAAAAAAACAAATGTTCACCGTTATGATAATTATAAGAAAATTAAACCTCCGAGTCAAAATATGAAGCATGATGAAACATGGACTTAAATGAACGATAGAAAAAATAGTGATATAATTTGGAGTAACACCAAAAAAAAATCCACCACTCTGAATGCGATTTTTTGCTAGATGCAATTAATGAAAAAAGAATACAGTAGAAAAAAAGATCTTCAGACAAATTTTCCTAATTATAATAGGTTCTATGATCGAACACTATAATAATTGATTTGTTGTGCATAAAAGAAAACTAAAGCGTGTCAAAAAAAAAAAAAAACAAGCAGTACTGACTAGTATTAGAATTAGTTGTGGAGTGACCATCAACAGACTTAATTCATGGATCAATATTAACTTTTGTACTGATTCTAGAAGGGCATAAAATAAATTCAACAATGATCTAAAATATTATATGCAATATTAAATGACAAAGTGACAACTAAATGTGCTTTATATTACATTTTTGGATATATCATATAGAAGAATGTTGATATAAATAAAAATACAAGTTCTAAAGATAAGATTGGATGGCTAATTAGAAAATTGCAACAGGAGACCTATGTGAAGTAAATACCATGAAAACTTATAGATAAATTAAATATAACCATAACTACGCCAATCATATATTGTATGAATTCAAGTGCTAGAAAGAAATCCATTGATATCCAGGTTGAATTTGCGAGAAATGAAAAATGTTAAGCTGAATGTAAAAGATAATATGATGAAGGATAGAAATGATTACTATAGAGGCGATCTACTAAAGATCAGTAGAAGGAAAATACACTTAATTTTTATGGAAATGTACAAAAGTGCGAAAGATGAATTGAGAAAATACGAAGATGACTTAAAAAATTAAAGTTAATGAATTGGGAATAAAAGGATTAGACGAAATGTACAAAAAAAGCAGAAGATGAATTGAGAAAATACGATGATGAATTAAAAAATTTAAAATTAACGAATTGAGAATAAAAGGATTAAACAACAACAACAACAACAACATCAAGCCTTTATCCCACTACGTGGGGTCGGCTACATGAATCATTTTCTCCATTGTGTCCTATTAAAAGTCAAATTATCGTTTAAATCTAATAAAGAAAGGTCATTCCTAATATTTTCTGACCAAGTCTTTTTAGGTCTACCCCTACCTTTCTTAACATAAGTCAAATCTAATACCTCTACTCTCCTAACTGGGAGCTGACTTAGTGAAGGAAGAGGGAGGCCATCCAGGGTACTCGTTGGAGGGGGAGAGATTGTTATATCAGGGGAGGTTTGTGTTGCCCAGATCGTCAGTACACATCCCACAATTGCTCCGGGAGTTCCATGGAACTGCAGTGGGAGGTCATTCAGGAGTGTTAAAGACCTATAGGAGACTAGCGGCAGAGCTGTACTGGAAAGGTATGCACAGAGATGTGGAAGAGATGGTATCCAGGTGCGAGATTTGTCAAAGAAATAAGTACCTAGCGATGTCACCAGGGGGGTTACTACAGCCATTGGCATTACCAGGACGAGTCTGGGAGGAGATATCTATGGACTTCATTGATGGGCTACCCCGATCTGAGGGATTCACGGTGATTTTGGTGGTAGTGGATAGATTGAGCAAATATGCTCATTTTATTCCTCTACGTCATCCATACACTGCGGTGACAGTAGCATCAGTCTTCATCAGGGAGATAGTCAGACTACACGGAGTGCCAGAGGCGATAGTATCAGACAGGGATAAAGTGTTCCTCAGCCATTTCTGGAAGGAATTGTTCAGACTGCAGGGGACGGTGCTAAAGAGAAGTACGGCATACCACCCACAGACGGATGGCCAAACAGAAGTAGTCAACAGGAGCTTGGAAACTTATTTGAGATGCTTCGTATCAGAAACACCCAAGCTATGGGCTAAATGGCTATCATGGGCCGAGTACTGGTACAACACCTCTTTTCATTCAGCCGCTCAGATGACTCCATTCAAGGTGTTGTACGGAAGGGACCCGCCCCACTTGGTGCATTTTGGGAGTGGCAGCACACCCGTGTCTTCAGTAGAGGAGTATTTGGAGGAGAGGGATAAGACACTAGAAGAGTTGAAAAGACATCTGTTGAGGGATCAACAGATTATGAAGAAACAGGCTGATGGGCATCGTAAGGATATTCAGTTTGAGGTGGGTGAGAAGGTATTTTTGAAACTCCGCCCATATCGACAGAAAACGATCGCCAACCGGAGGAATGAGAAGCTTGCTCCACGGTACTTCGGTCCTTATGAAGTGCTGGAGAAAATTGGAGTCGTGGCCTATTGTCTGAAGCTACCACCGACAGCGACGATCCATCCCGTTTTCCATGTATCCCAGCTGAGGAGAGCCATTGGGGATCATGCCACCAGTACGGAGTTGCCAGGGACATTAACTGAGGAGATGGAGATGATACTGGAACCTTTGGAGCTCTTGGAGGTTCGTCAGAAAACAGATGGAGAAACGGAAGTCCTGATCAAATGGAAGAACCTCCCTGACTACGAGGCCACATGGGAGCAATACGAGCGGATGAAGCGACAGTTTCCGGATTTCCACCTTGAGGACAAGGTGGTTCTTTGGGAGGGCGGTAATGTTAGACCGGTCCAGAGAGGACCGGTCCAGCCGGCCCAAGCCAGCGGGCCGGCTTTCGTTTACCGAAGACGAACACGAGCGGCACAGGAGGCGGAAACGGCAGGGAGAAAAATCGGTGGGGTCCATTGAATTTCAAATTGTTCTTGGAGCCAAAAGGAGGGGAAGTGAGGGTAATTAAGTCCTTTTGTATCAATTTTGAATTGTATGCATTAAGTAGAGAGTAAAGGGGGGGATGAGGGTTATGTGATTGTTTTTGAAGTTTTCTCTTGTTCTTCTTGTTGATTTGGGCTCTAGATCGTATTCTAGAGACTTGGGAGAGTGCGATCCTCCTCTCGAATAGAGGATCCTTGTATCTTTGCTATTTTCCTTTCATCTTCTAGTAAAATACAAGTTCTTACTTCGTGTTTCTATCATTTTTCTCGTGTTTTTCCCACTGTTTGGCTGATTTCCTGCTGTGGACAGCAGTTTTGCTGTGAGATCTTTGGCTAAAGTGATTAGGAAATACTTGGAATCAAGTATTTCCTATCAAACTCTCCATAGCACTTCACTTGGAACTTTATCATATGCTTTTTCTAAATCAATAAATATCATATGTAGATCCTCATTTTCTCTATATTTCTCCATCAAACCTCTTAATAAATGTATGGCTTCCATAGTCGACCTACCCGGCATGAATCCAAATTGATTTTGAGAAACATTAGTATCACGCCGCAACCTATGCTCCATAACTCGCTCCCATAGTTTTAAAGTATGACACATTAACTTAATACCTCTATAATTCGCACAATCTTGTGCATCACCTTTATTCTTAAAAATAGGAATTAACACACTCATTCTCCACTCATCTGGCATCTTTTTAGTCTTCAAAATAGTATTAAAAAGTTTAGTAAGCCATGAAATTCCTTCATCTCCTAAGCATTTCCACACTTCTATTGGAATATCATCAGGTGAGAATAAAAGGATTAAATAAAAAAAAATTTGAATAGAAACTTTACCCAAAATAAATGCACAAAATAAGTTGATGTGAAACATAATTGCATAGATGAGTTGCTTAAAGGAAATTTGCACGCTTAATATTCCAAAGGGAAAGACAAATACGGAGCTCCGGCGTAGTCACTTTGGTGTTGGGGAAGAAGTGGACAGCAGTTGGAGTCTTTCAGATGAAAGATACGGTGTTGGGAAGCCTGCAGAAATTAGCGGACAGCAGTTTTTGACCTTGGAAACTCCTCATGACAGCAAGGGTTGGGCCTAAACAGTTGGACAGCAGGTTGTGAGAGAGCAGCCCACAGTTTGGAGATTTTAGGCGGCCGGAATCCAAATTTTCCTTGACTGGAATTCTGAGATTGCAGGGAAAAACTGGACCTTTTGACAAATGGATGCTCCGTGGAGGAAGGGAAGAGAGGAGAAACGGGCGGCGAGTCCAAGGCAGGAAGGAGGGTGATGTGATGCAATGGAGAGTTACACAAGAACTTTAAAAGAGAATTAAATATTAGCTCCACAAATTATTTAATCATGCATCAAAGTCAAGCAAATTATAAGTAATTCGCGGTATTCAATTTGCTAGGCAAAGAAACTACAACGAGAGAGCTAGATCTTTAAGCAAATGCGAAAACAAACATAAAACAAAGGCTAGTAAATAAAGAATCCCACAATTAATACCAAGTTGTTCACACTTTGAGACCTTTGACACTCTCTTCCTACGGAGACTAAGCTGAGCGACGGAAGATTGTCCAAACTAGCATGGAAGTTGCCACTAAGACGGAGGTGCCGAGGAGCGTTGCCATGGAAGAGGATCTCGGAGGCGGAGGAGGCGCGGTAGCTCGGCCTTTGATAATCCAGGTGTAGACGGAGAAGTTCTCGTCAATGGAGTCTACAAGCGTCGGCAAGATGCGGTCCAAATATTCTTCGACGGAATCGTCGAAGTCAAATCCAACGTCAAAGAATTGTGATCGCAAAATGTTGACTCTTCCGTTACGATCGTATTCAAACCCGTAGTTCCACTCGGGTTCATCCATGCATGACTGTGAGTGGAGCGGTGGTCGTCGCAAGCGGATCTCCAAGGAAGGCAAGGAGGGTTGGCGGCTTGGAGGAGAAGAAGGTGGGAGGCCGGCGGTATGGGGGGAAGGGAAACGTGGTTGAAAGAGGAAAACTGAAATTGATTTCAGCTAATGGTTTGGGAGGGATTAAAAATTAGATTTTGAATTTCCAATTAATGTGCTTATGGCATTAAAGGAAAACTCCTTAATGAGATGCCAAGGGGGGTGGCGGTAAAAAGGGGAGAGGGAATTCAAAATCAGAAAAAGAAAACAAAAACTGAAGTTGATTTTCAGTTTTAGTAGAGGTGGAGGGGGAATTATTGCAAATTAATTTGGATATCAATTAGGGGGAAATTGATTGCCAAAATTAATTAGGGAGGAGAGAGAGGGGAGGGGGCCGGCGGCAATGCTAGAGAGAGAAGGCATTAGGGAGAGAGAGGGAGAGGCTTCTAAATAGGATTTGATGACTAGGATAGTTTTAGAATAAATCCAATTAAATAATTTTCTCTTTATTTGAACTTATTCAAAAAAACTTTCCAAAAATAGAGTTTCCTATTTTAGAAAATTTTGAAATTTGAAAATCAAATTTCAATGATGAATTGAAGAGGGCGGTGGGGAGAGGGGGTGGAGAGGGAACTAGCCCGGCGGCAAGGTGGGAGGCTGGCGGGACTAGGGTGGCCGGCGGTTGGGTGGGGGGAGGGGGGGGGGGGGGAAAGGGTTTCAAGGGGGGGGGAAGAGGCTTACGAGAATTTCGGCTCCTTTCAACGGTTGATCTTTGCTCGTAGTGGATTGGATGGAGAATACGAAGATCGCATGAAATTCGAATAGAACTCACTAAGAGATCTAAAATGAACTCACTAAGAGATCATGGGTGGAACTCACAAAGAGATCACAAGAGAAAATTTTCATTCAATAGCTCAATAATTCTCATACAAGATACAATGGCCATATAAATAGGCCCCAAAGAAAATAAAGAGCAAAAGTCTAAAATGCCCCTTGGGGCTACAAAAGCAACTACTACCCTCAGGGGTAAAATGGGAAACTACGAAAATAAAAGCATAATATGAAAACTGATGGTACAAGTAAAATCAAAAATAAAGGCTAGCAATCATGGCCGTCGATCTCCGTGGTCGTCTCTGATAGACGCGCCAAAATCTCCTATCGATGACCTCATCAGAGGGATTAATTGATGCTTAGGTGGAGAGTGGAGAGAGAGAGAATTTGAATTTGATTTCAAATTCAAATGGGAGTTGGGCTTAAGAGGGAAATCCAAGGTGGAGCCCAATCATGGGACCGGCGGCATTAAGAGAGGGGGAGGATTTTGTGGAGGGATTTAAGAGCTTCCAAAATAACTCATGGGAATTAGGAAAGCTATCATGAAATCCAATTAATTTGAATTTCAAATAGACTTGAATTTATGCACTTTCTTAATTAAGATTTGCAAATAAGGAAAATTTTTTAAATTTGAATTTCAAATTTCATATTGAGGTAATTACTTTCCTTTCCTCTTGGAGTTAATTTAGGAAGGGAGTTATGATAATTGAAATCATCGTAATGGAATGGGGGCAAGAGGGAGGTGATTAAGGAGTCTTAATTGGGAGCATTTAATGACAAAGGAGAGAGAGAGGGGTTAGGCATTAAGGAGGTGGGCCCAAGCAATTAAGGTGATTGGTGACATAAATCTGAAAATTAATTTCAGATTTATGTTGATTGAGATCCTCTCCTAAATTAGAGGGGGATCATTTAAGAGAGGATTTAAATTCAAATCTTTGAATTTTAAATATCCTCCTAAATTGATGGGCTAAATTAGGAAAGATTTTATGATGGAATTGAATTCAGATTTTGGGAGCTATGGAGGGAAAGGGGCCAGTGATTGTGGTGGTGCCTAGGGGACGGCGGGTGGGGAAGTTTGGGTGCCGGCGGCTGTAAGGAGATGGGGAAGGGGAAAACAAATGCCAGGAGAAATAAGAGAAATTTTTTGGAAAATCTAGGGAGCTACAAACCTCAAGTATTTTCTCCTCAAGAACTCACAAAGAGATCTTGGGAAACTCGGAACTCACAAAGAGATCACTTCCTCCTCAAGAACTCACTAAGAGAGAGATCTTGGGAATCTCGAAACTCACAAAGAGATCACTTCCTCCTCAAGAACTCACTAAGAGATCTTGGGAATCTCGATATTCACAAAGAGATTTTTCTCCTCTCATGAACTCACTAAGAGATCACACAAGTAAAATAAACTTTTCCTTCAATAATTCATCATGCCATTACATAAGAAAGGACCATTATATATAGGCCTAAGAAACTAAAACAATACACATATGCCCCTATAGCTTACATAGGACGACCCTCTTAAGTGAGGGTAAAACCGAAAAATTTATAATAAAAATTTAAAAATTACAAATAAAATATAAGATAACGTGGGACGATGACAGCCGTTGATCTTCAGCTCCTCGAATAGACATGGACGGTTGGATGTCCGCATCATAAGTTCAACACCCATGCAGTACTTAATAAGGCAAATGAAGAATGAAAATTTGTAAATACGACACCAAATAGTTGGGACAAGTCGGATGAATTCACTAGATACTGGTTCTACAAAATTAACACCATTAATTAACTGAAAGCAATTAATATAGACCTGGAAACCAATTATAAATTAAATATTACTTTACAATCATATACATATGTATTTCTATATCATGTATTTCATTATAAATATAAATAGACAATTTGTGATGCTAGGGCAAGACAAGAAATATTTTATATGAAGAGGCAAAGGAAGAATTCAAAAATAAATCTTACATTTATTCCATACTCAATAAAAGGTTTTAAAATTTAAAATCAGTATTACAAGGAAAAATAAAAATTATAAAGTAAGAACAAACTATAATTTATAAACCACGCCTGAACTCATTCAGCTTCACCTCACCTGATGCCATGATGGTTTCTTCCAACGTAATTATCAAGCAATATCAACTGATAAGTTTAAGAAACTTCTGCTAAAAACTGAAAAAATGCCTCATTAAATCTAACACAACGAAAACAGTAAAATAAGAAATTCCAAAATAGCATCTAAGCCCAGACATTAATCATTAATGAATTTACACTAGTTATATGCAAAAAAAAAAAGCAAACAAACACTAATGCTTATTCACCAAATGGAGAAAAAAAGGCAAACAAACACTAATGCTTATTCACCAAATGGAGACACCATAATAAATGATATCCTCAGAATAAATGAGACTGACATGGAAACAAAAAAAACTACCAAATGCTCATTCAATTCGGGATGAAAATATGTTTTACAAAAAAAAAACCAAGTGAAAGAGGTTCAAAAAAACAGTACAAAAGATCGAAGCTCAATCAAAGAGAGAAGCTGCCTAGGGTAAATATTGTCTGCAATAACTAGAAAGGCCTTTAAGCTATAAGTCTATACATTAAAGACAATACCAAATATAATTAAATGATGAAGTCTGTAAGGTGAACCTAGCGAATTTCTCCATCCTCTCCAAGCTCACCATCTTCAAGCTCCTCATAGGCACCATTTCTGCGGGATCCATCTCTATCTTTCTTATGTCTCTTGTGCCGGTTTTCACTGTCGGAATCAGTGCCGTATCCATGCTGCAATAGATGAAGATAAATTTTCAGATTCTTCTGAGCAATATAAGAGAAAATCAACATAGACCAGATATATTCAAGATATTTATCACCTTTCTAGATTTTTTCTTCTCACTACTATGCCTTCTTGACTTCTTGGACTCTTCTTTCTCATCTTTCTCAGAGCTTATATCATCTCCCGCAGTGTGATGATGTTTTCTATGCTTCCTATCCTTGTCTTTTTCACGCTTCCTATCCTTCATTCCATGGTTATTGGAGGCATCAACATTTTCACTATCTACATCATCCCTTTTTGACCGTTCCTTCAATTTGTCCTTTTCACGTTCTCTCTCTTTTTCCTTTCTTTCTTTCTCCCTCCTTTTTTCCTTCTCTTCTCTTTCCCTCTCTTTTTTAACCTACGAACAAGATAAGATGGGATGCATTAATTCACCTGAATATTACAAAATCTCAAGAGTTGAACTTGTAATATCGATATGTTAGTTGTGCTGTATGTACCAGAATTTCAAACAATAAGATTTCAAACAAATTGAATCTTACAGACAAAAAAATACTAAGATCATTAGGATGTGCGGCAGGTGCAAATGCAACCAAGGTCTTCAATAGCATGGGAACAAGAAAAGCTCGTCAACATAGGTGCAATAATTAGTGGAATGAGCTTAAAGCTTACAAAACATGGTTTCCCATCTAATGTGCCTAAATGATTAGATTATGTGTTTAGTTAGATGTCAGCCATATTGTCTGTTATACTTGTATAATACAAATCCGGATGAATTAATTAAAAAAAATTTATTTTCCATATTTGTTTGATGCGTGCGGAACATGCCATATACTACAAGAATTCAATGTGTGGCACCCCTATTTATGCAAAAGACTCCTTAAAATATCTCATTTTGACATGTAAATTATAGGTTTTAACAAATCATTTCTATATTTCAAATTTTACGTAGGAAATCCAAAGTTTATTCAAAATTATAAACGAAATCCATATACTACATGCATGGACTGATGGACAAATGCATATTTAGTACCCAATCTGCGTTTTATAAACTCCAGTTAGATACTCATGTCAACCACATACAGCTAGTTAGGTTTAGTTCAAAAAATGAATAAAAATTGGCTACTTGAAATAAAGCTAGAAAAAAATTTCAAAACTTATCTTGGGGAAACAGTTAACAAGAGTAAAGAATAAGTATGCTACAAAAAAGATGTAATTTTTGCCCAACAAGCCAACAATCCACCTTCCCCACATTTCAAGCCCGGTAAGCAACTTCATATCCTCCACCCTCACTTTCCTTGTTGCTAACAAAACAAAAGTCAAAAGGGTCCCAGGATTATTTGAGGGGCCACTTTAATTCCAGACTATTAAATGTACCCAATTTATCCCAGTGACTACTCAAATTTAGTCTAAAATAATCTCTTCGCTGCTCAAATCTAATTCAAAGAATTCAACAAATCGAATATGTGGATCATATTTGAAAACTCAAGGGATTAAATTGAACACATTTATAGTATAGGACAAAAATAGTACCATAAATTGACACATTTATAGTATAGGACAAAAATAATACTATAAAACCATGTTTGCCTCTTCCCTCCAAGAGAATAATCAATATATTAGCTCATTACAACATGAGCTACAACATGCCTCCAATAACAGGTAAAAACATATTGTAATATAAGCAGGACATATAACTATTCATATGCGTCTATCAATACGTGATACATAGAGGAAGAATGGAGTTAATAAATAAATGGAAAGACTCACAAAGATCTTTTTTGGAATGTGATAAAATCGTGATTAAATCAATTCAATCTACTCTTTTATCTCAACACTTTTTTTCCCAAAATAAAGTAATCTCGCATTAAAGTTCAATCCAGCAAGAACTTAAAGCACCCCTTACATCACTATATTATTAGCTGATTTAGTCAGGAGATCAAGAAGTTCAACTTACATGATATTAAGGGCACATTTAAGGAAGCTTTTTCACTGCTTTGATTTTTACAAAGCTAGCATAGTTATGTTTAACTACAATTTTCTTGTCACTTTTCATAAAGTGTTATTATGAGAAGCAACTTTTTACAGTCAGATCAACTAAAAGGTAGTAGATACAAAAGTTATTGCCCGATTTTTTCAAAATAAAAATAAAAATACTAGCAACAAGTTTAAAAAAAATTGTTGTAACCACAATAATTCTATAGCTGCTTACAGAATCAGCTACAACGACCTCAAAGAGATCCTATATATACCAAAGGTAAGAAAGCCTAATCCCCCATTGCTCAAAGACTAGTTTACTGACCTATGAAGTTATCCCACTTCCAAAGAAACAAGCCAATTTCACAAGATAATGAAATTCTCTTCCCCAGTTGTGATCCATATAAAGGTTTAAGAAATTTTATGTTTCATAGAGAGCAAGTGATGAGGACATCAGATTTCGACACATGTACCATCGTCGAAGACATAGATCGACGGCTACGATCCAGAGCATTTATTTCTGATTTATGTTATATTTTATTTATTATCGCATTTTATTTTCCTAGTTTACCGCTGTGGGTATTGAGTCGCTTGTGTAGCCCAAAGGGCATTTGTGTCATGTAGCTTTGTTTCTATTTCGGCTTATTTAAAGAAGACCTCGTGTATTGTAAGAGTTAGTGGATGAATGAAAAAAAAATTTCTCATTGTTGTTCTCTTTGTGAGTTCGTTAAAGTTAATCAAAGATCTCTTTGTGAGTTCTTGGTGAGGTAGATCGTGGATCTCTTGGTGAGTTCTAGATTTCCTCTCCCCCTACCACTCTCTCCCTCTTCTCCTCCTTAAAGAAAATCCTCACCTATCAAACCGCCTTGGTTACCCGAGACCCGCCCCTTTGCCGCCGGCCTCCTTGGGACGGCCAAGCCGCCGGCCCCCAACCATCCACCCGTCGGCCCTCTCTCCACCAATCCATCATACTTGAAATTCAAATTTCGAATTTCAAATTCTTTCCATATTGGGAATCCCAAATTATGAAAGTTTCTTTCATGAATCCAATTTCAAATTAAATTGGAGTTATTAGTTTTTCTTTCCTAATACTCACCACCTATTTGGAAACTCCCTTACCCCCCCTCAATCCCCTCCCTCATTCTTGATGTCGCCGGCCCCTTATTGGGCTTTCCCATTGAATGCTCAATTAATCCTCCCTCTTATTTGAAATTCAAATTTAATTTCAAATATTCTCCCTCCACTTTCACTTGAGCTAAAATTAATTTCAATTTTTATTCTCTTTCCCTAATCCCTCTCCCTCTCATTAAGCCGCCGGCCCCTAGGGGGGGTTCAAAGCTTAATTGCCCCCTTAATTGCCCATCCCCACTTGGTATTCAAATTTCAAATTCATTTAATCTCCCTCCAATTTTCTTAAAACTGAAATTAACTTCAGTTTTTTTCCTAAATCCCTCAAACCTAAGTGGATCTAGCCGCCCCTCTCCCTACTCTTCTCTCCCTCTATCCGAGCCCACTCCCTCCCCTCTTTGTTTGGCCGAGCTCCACCAAGAAAAGACTCTTCTACCGCCAAATTCATCCACACCGCAAGAACTTCTCATAGTCATGAATGGCCGATCCGGAGCGTGATTACGACATTGCATACGATCATCAAGGCGACATTGACGTCATCCGATCGCCGTTCTTTGACGTTGGATTCGGCTTCAACCACACCGTTGAGGATTACTTGAATCGGATTCTTCCCCACCTTGTGGACATCCTCGACGAGCAACTTCCGGCGGACGAGTGGATCATGAACGGCCGAACACCTTCTTCTCAAAATCTGACTTCATCCCTGGCGGCTAGCCCCCTCGGCATTACTTGTCTAATAGTGGCATCGTTGAGTTTGTGCGCCATCCTCTTCCGCTAACTGAGTTAATCCAAGAGTGAAAGTGAGGGACTTCGAGGTGAATGATCTATATTTTAAGCCTTGGATTTTTGTTAAGAGCCATTTGCTTTATTACTTATTTATTGGATTAATTTGTTTGTTTCATGTCGCTTCTAAATGTAATTGATTGACATTGCTTAGTTCTTCCGAAATTTCTTACGATCTATCTTGGAATGCATTTGTTTAAAATTAGCAACGCAAGTTCACAATTATTAATTTCTAACAAGCAATTCTTGCATCATATCACATCAGCAAGATAAAACCAAGAAGAGCCAAAATCTGAAAAAACTGCATTGACTAGACTACCTTCTCTTCATCTCTTTTGCGCTCCTTTTCTTTTGCCTTTTCTTGCAAAAGAGAAACATAATCCTCAAAAATCTCCCTTGCAGAGCTCTCTTCTCCAATTGATCTGCAAGCATTTGAAAGATAAAGTCAAAATTATACAAACCTTGTGCAGCTTGTATAATAATTATTAAGTAAAATCCGACATGCTCCTAATAGGCAAATTAGAAAGCAACAAAAGCGCCAAGATGACGGGAAAGGATTAATATGAAAAGGCTAGGAACCATAAGTCACCGCTTGGTCAGGAGTTGATTAAGAAAAAACAGCCTGAGCCCCAACAAAATTTATAACAATGCTTCTACAATGAATACCATGGAGACAATAATCCAATACATCAGGATAAGTTCTGGACAAGATACCTATATTCTTGACTGTCTTCAAAAAATGACCTAGATTCCTCCCATTTTGAAGATGCATTTATATCCTAAAATTAGAGAACAAGAATTCAAACAACTAAGTTAACATGCTTCTCCAAATTCATGCAGGTGAAATAACAGAACAATATTAAAATCACACCTTGATTGAATAAAGCAGGTCGGAAAAATTATCTACAAGTCGTTGGCGCTTTTTGGCTTCTTTCTCATCTTTTTCTTTCTGACGCTCCAAGAGTTCATCAAAGACGAGCTTCAGTCAAGTACAAAAAGGGTTAGAAAATCAAGCAAAAAAGAAATCCAAAAAAGAAAATGGATCTTCCAACATAACAACTTTTACAAAGAAATCCAAATTCATGTAACCTATTAATACACCAATAACAAGATTAACGTAAAGTATATTAGAAAACTTTAAGTCGTATCCTTTGTTATCATTTCAAAATAAAAGGATCACTAGGTCCTCCAACTATAGAAACAATTTAAGAATATACATGAAGGAAAACTGTTCCAAGAAGTTGCATGACAATCAAGGCACCATAAGGTCTGCAAAAGTTACATGCCAGAAAAGTATGAATTAGATGGAAAAGAAAGACAGCAGCAGAAAAAAAAAAAGATGACGAACAAAATATTTTAAACCTTTAAAAGTAGCTAACACAAACATGGGGGTGTATAGGGTTTATTCGGTGTGTGGGAGTGGGTGCATGAATGTGTGTGCAGGCAGGTGTGCACATGCGAGTGGGCGAGAGCATATGCCAGTGTATGCGTGCCCGAAGTGGTCTTCACTTCTTTAGAGGGTGGTGGGGTTAGAGAAAGCTGATGAAGGCTCTTCCGCTGTAAACATTCAGATCCCACATAGTTCAACCCAAAAAAATATACTTTTAATAAGAGATGGAAGGATGGTATAAAATTTTCATATAGTAGAAAGCAATCAACGAAATGTCACATTGCTCACATGCAAACAACTAAGAGCTGAAAATGCGAGATGCGCCAAGAGGGGGAGAATTGATATTTTTCGAAATAAATAACAAAGCTTAATCAGGAGTTCTTTTTTTTTTTTTTTTTGAATTTCAAAAATAACTTAACTAATTTGAAGCGGAAGCTAGTGATTAAAAAAAAATTGCAACAACGGTGATGAAATTTTAAATCACACAACAACAACAACATCAAGCCTTTATCCCACTACGTGGGGTCGGCTACATGAATCCTTTTTCTCCATTTTGTCCTATTAAAAGTCAAATTCTCGTTTAAATCTAATAAAGAAAGGTCATTCCTAATATTTTCTAACCAAGTCTTTTTAGGTCTACCCCTACCTTTCTTAACATAAGTCAAATCTAATGCCTCTACTCTCCTAACCGGGTCATCGCAAGACCGCCGTTTTATGTGAACAAACCATCTAAGGAGACTTTCTCTAATCTTATCTTCTACTGGAGCTACTCCAACCTTTTCACGTATATGCTCATTTCGTATCCTATCTCTAAGGGTAAAGCCACTCATCCACCTGAGCATCCTCATCTCTGCCACACTTAACTTAGTATTATGCTTCTCTTTTAAAGGCCAACATTCGGCACCATAAAGCATTGCAGGCCTCACTACCATCTTATAGAATTTTCCCTTAAGTTTGAGGGGTACATTTCTATCACATAACAAGCCCGATGCATTCCTCCACTTCAACCATCCAACTTGAATTCTGCTGATAATATCCCCATCTATTTCACCATCACTCTGAACAATAGATCCAAGATATCTAAAACGTGTACTCTTATTAATGACTTGATCGCCCAAAGTCACAATCCCCTCACTAAGTCTATTACTACTAAAATTACACTCCATATATTCCGTTTTAGATCTACTCAAGCGAAAACCTTTAGACTCTAAGGTTGACCTCCATAATTCAAGTATACCTTCAACTCCCTCTCTAGTCTTATCAACAAGAAGAATACCATCAGCAAAAAGCATACACCAAGGTACATCCTCTTGCAAATGTCTAGTGAGAACATCCATGACTAAAGCAAAAAGATATGGGCTTAAGGCTGATCCTTGATGTAACCCAACCGAAATAGGGAAATACTTGGTCAATCCACCTTGTGTTTGAACACAAGTAATAGCTCCTGCATACATATCTTTAATGATTTGAATATAAGCATTATTGACTCCTTTCTTTTCAAGAACTCTCCATAGCACTTCTCTTGGAACTTTATCATATGCTTTTTCTAAATCAATAAATATCATATGTAGATCCTCCTTATTTTCTCTATATTTCTCCATCAAACCTCTTAATAAATGTATGACTTCCATAGTCGACCTACCCGGCATGAATCCAAATTGATTTTGAGAAACATTAGTATCACGCCGCAACCTATGCTCCATAACTCGCTCCCATAGTTTTAAAGTATGACACATTAACTTAATACCTCTATAATTCGCACAATCTTGTGCATCACCTTTATTCTTAAAAATAGGAATTAACACACTCATTCTCCACTCATCTGGCATAATTTTAAATCAAAACGAAGTACTGAAATTAGATTCTCATCAAGCAGTTATAAAAATTATAAAATGCAAAAAATAAAATATGGTAAATGGAAAAAGCACACGGTTGCTCCAAGCCTACTACACGCTTGCTCCTCCTGTGGCTCGGGTAAATCTTGTTGGAGCTCTCTATGGGGAGCATCGATTAAAAAGGCGTTCGAGGCGGAAGCTTCGAGGCGCGCCTTGAATCGAGGCGGAAGTCGGGCGAACTGAGGCTTAAGCCTCGAACGTTCGGGCGAGGCTTATGCCTTTTTCCATGGAGGCGTAAGCCTCACCGCGTGAGGCGTCGAGGCAGCGCCTCGAAAGCGAGAAAGTTACCTTCACAGTCAGCGAGCTCCCGTTGTTTCTCCCGATCAAAATGTTGTAGCTTACGATCCGACAGGAAAGGGAAAGTCGTCGAAGGAGCAAAGTCGAACAACCACGAAGGAGCCAAAAAAGCGATGCGTCCAGTTTCTACACCTCCTTTGAAGCAACGAAGCCGAACAGCAAAGACGGAAAGAGAAGATGACAGGCAAACCGTAGACGCAGCTAAGTTATTATTGATTAACTTAGTTAATATAATTTAAAATATTAATAATTAAACAAATTAATTAAATAATTAATAATATAATTAGTGCATGAATTAATTATCTATTTTAACTTAATTTAATAATTATTATTATTAATTAAATTTTAATATAATTAGCCTAATTAATATAAATTACATGTAAATTACGCGGTATGCTCGGTACTGAGCGGTACATGCTCGGTACTGAGCGGTACATGCTCGGTACTGAGCGATACTGTCTCGGTACTGAGCGGCACATGCTCGGTACTGAGCGGTACTGAGTGGTATATGCTCGATACTGAGCGGTACATGCTCGGTATTGAGCGGTACTGGCTCGGTACTGAGCGGTACTGGCTCGGTACTGAGTGGTACATGCTCAGTACGCTCGGTATTGAGCATATATAACAAGCAGAATTTAAAAATTACTCTTATAATATAATTTTGTTCCGGGGGCGCTACCCCCGGAAACCCCCGCAGGGGCGCTGCCCCTTGACCCCTCGACAGACTGGTTTATTTTTGTATTCATGTTATTTTATTATTGGTAGTACAAATAATTGTTATTTTTTGTCATTATTTAAAATTTTAAATTAATTTGTTTTAATCGTTTTGAGGCTTACGCATCGATCCGCCTCGAGGCTTACGCCTCGCCTCGCTTAGAAAAAACGCCTCGATTCCCGATTTCGCCTTTTAAAACCTTGATGGGGAGAGCCTTCAAGGTCAACGTCCGCAATGGTCCTCTGTCTTCTCAAGAGGGAAAAAAACGAGAAGGTTCGCTGCCATCATCGGGAGGGCAACATAGCGTCTGGCACTCCACCACACCGGGGAAGGTGAAAGTGAGTTTGTGTAAAGGCTTTTCCGCCTTATTGTGGGGGCAGAAGTTGAATTACTTTTAAGTAGTGCAATTCCTGGAGTCCTCAACTCCGGAGAGTGGACGTAGGTCAAGTGACCGAACTACAATAAATCTTCTGGTGTACTTTTTCCATTTACCGCATTTTATTTTTTGCATTTTAAAATTGCTATAATTGCTTGGTGAGAATCTAATTTTAGTACTTCATTGTGTGATTTAAAATTTCATCATCGTTGTTGCAATTGTGTTTTAATCACCAGCTTCCGCTTCAAATTAGTTAAGTTATTTTTGAAATTCAAAAAAAAATTAGAACTCCTGTTTTAGGATTTATTCTTTATTTCAAAAAATACCAATTCACCCCCCCCCCCCCCTCTTGGCGCATCTCATACTTTGGAGAGCATGCAAAAAACGAATATAAAAGGTTAGCACTAACCTCAATTACACTGCACTAAAATAGTAAAAAAAACTCAAAATCCACAACGATTCTAAAATAAAAATAAGACAGACCAAAATCCCACAAAAGCATGACTTTAATGGAGTAAAAGATAACAAGAACAGTTTCATGTAGGAATGAAATAAACCAAGTTAAATAAATTTACGAACATATAAAACAAATGAAAAGGTTCAACATCCATGTGTAAGTAAATAAAGACAAAAGCTGGAAAAAAAAAAACTAGAATTCAAACAAGTACAAAAGAGGATGAAAAGGGAAAAAAGCATAAAATGATTGAAGGAAAAATGTGTACATACAAATATACTAAATCAAAAGATTAAGTAAACCAAAGCCAACTGGATTACTCCCACTGCACATCTCCCATGCAAGTCAAAGAGGATGGAAACTCTCAATGCAAATCAGCCATGAAAATCAAAGCGAGTAAAATTGTGAGAAAACTGAATAGCTCAAATCAACTCAAAATTTGACCAAATTACTAAAATCTGGTTCCAATTTTAAATAAAATAATATATATATATATATATATATATATATATATATATATATATATATATATATATATATATATATATATATATATATATATATTATTCGGTTAAACGAGTCATATTTGAGTTAATTGGATCGTGTTGCATATAAAAATGACATGATCCATTTAATAAATCTGCTAGACAAGATGGATTATGCTTATCGGGTTCGGGTCGAATTAGGTTCATGATAAATATTTTAACCCATAATAAACGGGTCAGGTTCAGGTTATGCCGATTATGGTTGGGTCAGCTTCCAATCAAAATCAAATCCAACTTATCAACCCAAATTGATACCACTAACTAAAAAAATTAAAAAAGAGAAGTATTAAAAAATAGGAAGGGATATGTAATGTGTAGAATATGCACTCCCACACACAATGAAACCAAAAGTTGATGAATGCACCCACACAATTGTTGACTGAAAATTACGTCGGCACATGCATGCCTAGTCCCTCACACACAAGCACACATACATAAATAGAATAGATGTACAGCTGCGCGCACCTTCACATAAAACATAAAAAGAGACAACAAGCCAAATATGCATGAAAAAAACATACAAACTAAAAATTTTGTTGTAGGCTTGCAAGCATACATGCATAAAAACTTAATTGTTATAGAAGAGATTTTACAAAAGTATAAGTAATTATTAACAATTCTTAACATTGTTTCATAATATGTTTTCTTAATTGAAGATAGTCTCCATAATATATTTTTTTCAATTCAACATATTGTATTTGCCTATATAAAAACACTAGAAATATGGTGAAAATATCAAGTTATTTTCAATTACATTAACATGTAATAAGAGTGCACCTAAAGCTTAGCCATCGATCCTCCACATGCCCCCACCCTCACCCCCACCCCCACCCCCTCTCCCCATCCCATTGAGCTCATGTACCATGATCAAGAGCGAACTCACATGTACTTGCATGTCATACACATGTGCTTCATTTGTATGCCTCTGGCATCACTACTTCATATATAAGACTACTCCCGCGGCCACCCACGCATGACCTAAAACCTTCGTGCCCGTGTGCACCCTTACGCAAGTTTTCATACATGCACGGCTAATCACACATGTATCTGTTAAATGCCCTCATCTTGCGCTTGCTCCTTTGCAACCTCATCTAAAAATAGCCCTTCAATCTTATGATTAATTGACTCATCATTGTACTCTTCGTTTCCTTGAACTCATTGATTACTACTCGGTGCTCCTCTCTCAAAAATAAAACCCTCTTCAAATAGTGGTACCATGAATTTACATAATCATCTCTCACACATGAATTTACATGAGCTTTTCCTTTCTTTCATTTCGGCCAACAGAAAGGATTTAGGGAAATAAGAGAAAATTTGAGAAAATAAATCTAGGATAAGGAGATCGCGGAGCAATTTTCATCAGTCGTCTAGTTGGTAGATTTGTTCGTCTCGTTGTAAAGAACTTTTATTATATTTTTTATTTCAATAATTTTGTGTTCTTTGTATTTTTTTAATCAAATTTGTATTTATGTTACCAAAAAATGTTGTTATAAACCCAAAAATGTTGTTATATTAAAATAAATCAAAATTTATTTTGACACTAAAAAATATTGTTATAGTTTAATTAAAGCTTCAAAATGTTGTTATATACGATCTCTAGTAATTTGTTAAATTTTTTGTCAGTAGAATTTTTTGTTGTCTACCATTAGGATATTTTGGCACTTTCTTAATTCAGTCTAATTATGTTTTATTTATTGCAATGCATTGAAATGAGCGTGGATATGTGATTAAGAAATAGTTGGTCGCTATATTACTATTATAGTATTATGATAATAATGTGTGTGGAGAAAAACAAGTAAAAACTGGTTATTCATTGCCATTGGCTGGAGACTGGAGACTAATTGACTTGTACATGATTGTGGGCTAACAGACTTTTCTTTAAATATGTGATTTGTTGTTATCATTGACTGATTCACATAATACACTGATTGGGAGTTAAAAGGAGATGATTACTGTTCTGATAGTCAAAGCATGACGACTCTGTTTACTGAACCAATAATTACCAACTATTGATTACTAATTAAGGAAAAAAACACCAATTAAGCCATAACTTCTTACTTGTTTAGTGTAACATATTGAGCATATGATTAAGATACTGATTTGATATTAATATAGAATAATTGAATAACATGTATATAAAGTTATATGATTTAACTACATTGATATACTTTTAATAGTCTTTATCGATGTTTTGATTTTACTACTTTATACAATTTTTTTACGAATTGATAGTACTAATATAATTATTATTCTATTTTTATTATTTCTACACAGATTCATGATCATATAAGTATTACTGTTACGATTTAATTATTGACATGCATATTGCTCATTTGTCTTATGTTGAGTTCAGTTCCAGGATTTGGTTAATTGTTGAGTTTTTTTTGTTTATTATATGTAGTTAAATGATTTTAAGTCAGGACAAAAAAAATGAGTATGAGACTAATCAGAATTCCTTCAGATTCAAGTTCTTTTTATTTTAGTTATTCTTTTGTATTCGTGATAGTATGTGTGATATGATTGTATAGATCCTGAGCAGTGTCTATGATTTTTGAGAAAATGAATACAAATGTATATGTATATATATATATATATATATATATATATATATATATATATATATATATATATATATATATATATATATATATATATATATATATATATATATATTAATTTTAGAATTATTTTGTTGTTTATTTATGATAAAAAAGTTAAATAACTCTGATGTTGTTTATTAAAAGATAAAGAATAATTCTTCCAAATTAAATTCTAGGGCGCCACATTAATATTGTACATTTTGATATTTGGGGTGGTCCAAGTCAAGTGTCCACTCATTAGAGCTTTTATAATTTTATTTCATTAATTAGGCTATATGGGTATGCTAATTTGACTATGTGGGTATGCTAATTAAAGAGCTTATCTAAACTCTTTGTTGTATTCAAATAATTTTATCAAAAAATAAAAGTTTAATTTTTCAACACTAACAAAAATTTTTGTTATAATAATTCCCTGAAATATATATAATCCACTTTTCGCTCCATCTATGAACATAATGATATTATACATTTGTCATCCTACCTTATTATTACTAACAAAATAATGTGGATAAGAGTAACACCTCCTTAATATTGCTCAAACCTTAATGTTTCACATAAACATTTCCCGGTAATTTTGGGATGTCACTTTAAAAGCATACTTCTTTAATCAATCGTGCATACTCTACTGCTATGAGTGGAGGTAATCTCTTTTCCCTACTTTATACACAAAAATACAATTTCCTCTAACTGCTCAAGTTATGAACTCTATTTGATTTGTGACATTTGTCCACTCTCTTTATCCTGGATTTGATATATTATCTCTTGGTGCCATTAAATGTATCAACTTGGATAACTATCATACTCATAAATTGTATTGTTTTTATCATACATTTATTGATCTCCATTATGTATCCATTGAGATCACCTTTATATAAAATATCCCTCTACTACCCTCCTGTCCCATTACAAAATTTCCATAAGGTATTTCACTTCCACCATTTGCTCAATTGTCTATCCCTTCACTATTGGTTTATACAAATCAGTCTTATTTGCCTCCTGCTGCACCTCTTATCATCTCCTATAAGGCTATAATATGACTAATCATCCATCTAGACCTGCAATCTCAAATCTTCATCTCTCAATTGCCCTCTTGAAAAGTATATGACATTGTATCAACCACCTGATATAATCTTTATATCCTTTGGTTATTTAACCTCTTCATTTAATTGTTTTGTCTTGCCTCTCCCACTTGTCACTATTCCCAAGATTTATCAAGAAGCACTGCCAATCCTAACAAAAAACATATAATGCATATTAAAATGGGGACTCTACTTAATCGTTAACAAAGACCTTGTCAACATTTCCCGGTGGAAAATCTATTTCAAGCTGTTGTGTTTTCACAATTAAATTCCATACCACTTGAACTATTGATCACTAAAAAATTTTGGGTCTATTTGGGTACCTGCAACTTTTTCTAAGGATAATCACAAAGATGTTGGGAAACTAACATTTTTAAAAGATGTTACATATCATAAATATTTCCTTTTTTGAAATAGCAAAACAGCAACTTTCTTGCGGCCACCACACACAAGATAATTTGATTTTTAAAGATGGTTTTCAACCTAAAAATTTCTAAAAAATTTCAAAACCCTTTTCTCAATCTCTCCTAAACGCCATCCACCTCGTTCACTCTACAACCAATAATCAAGGATGAACCTAAATACAAACTAAATAAATTAATATTTTCTTAGTGCAGAAATATGAAAAGCAGTTTATCTAGACAACCTCATGGATACCTTAATCAAGGTAGATCAACAACAACAACAACAACATCAAGCATTTATCTCACTATGTGTGGTCGACTACATGAATCCTTTATTTCCCATTGTGTCCTGTTAAGACTCAAATTCTCATTTAGATCTAAGAAAGAAATGTCATTTCTAATATTTTCTAAGTCTTTTTAGGTCTACCTCTACCTTTCTTATATGCCAAATCTAATGCATCTACTCTAATGCATCGACTCTCCCAACCGGGTCATCGAAAGGCCGCGGTTTTATATGATCAAACCATCTAAGGCGACTCTCTCAAATCTTATCTGCCACTAGAGCTACTCCAACCTTTTCACGAATATGCTCACTATGTATCCTATCTCTAAGAGTAAAGCCACTCATCCACCTGAGAATCCTCATCTCTGCAACATTTAACTTAATATTATGCTTATCTTTTAATGGCCAATAATCTACGCCATAAAACATTGCAGCTCTAACCAAGGTTTTAAAAGGCGAAATCGGGAATCAAGGATTTTTTTCTAAGCAAGGCGAGGCATAAGCCTCGAGGCGGATCGAGGCATAAGCCTCAAAACGATTAAAATAAATTAATTTAAAATTATAAATAATGACAAAAAATAACAAAATATTATGTCAATTATGAATTTGAAGATTTGTTTTAACAATTATTTGTACTACCAATAATAAAACAACATGAATACAATAATATACCGGTCTGCCAGGGGTCCAAGGGGGCACTGCCCCCTGACGGGGTTCGACCTGCCTCTGTTCCTACTTCCTAGTGGTATCGAGCATGTACCGCTCGGTAACGAGCAGTACTGGCTCGATACCGAGTATTTACCTAGTGGTGAGACATGCAATGATTTTAAGACGCTGAATTTTAGCCATTAAAAGAGAAGCATAAAAATAATTCTTGTTGTTTTAAACTCCATGAGCAAAGGAAGAAAGCCCATTACCTGCAGTTGTCGAAGCCAAAGTATACAAAAGAGGAAGCAGGTAAATTTTAAACAGTGGTCGAACATATAGTGTTACCTTCGGTTCGAGCTCCGACTTCACACGAAGCGTGACGAACTCAAACCAGCGGTTGAACAGGAAGAAAGGTCGTTCTCGAGCACTCCTGCCGGATCGAAGAACTCACTTGTGGTCGAACACGAAGTAGCTCTCAAAAGGGACGAAGCAGAAGCAGCGCGCTCGAAAGATAAGGAATTTGTTCTTCGTTGTGAGCTCCGTCGAATCCTAATGAGGTGTCGCCTCACGCTGCCTCAAGGCGTTACGCCTCGACGCGTACGCCTTGCTGAAAAAAAATCGCACGCCTCGTCAAATACATTGAGGCTTAAGCCTCAAGATGCTGTGTTAGCGCCTCGAACTGAGGCGCGCCTCTGTTCGGACGCCTCGATCGCTTTTTTAATCGATGGGTCTAACCACCATCTTAAATAATTTTCCTTTAAGTTTGAGTGGTACTCTCGATGCATTCCTCCACTTCAACCATCCAACAAATTCTACTAATAAAATCCCCATCTATTTCAACATCCCTCTGAACAATAGACCCAAGATATCTAAAACATATACTGATGCAATCAAGGATTATCATTCTATCTTTTATTTTTTCCATTTTTTTTCTATGTTTTGGACTCTATGTTTTTTTTTAGTTGCCCTATGATGGAAGGACTCTAATGATCATGCCAGGTTGGTGCTCGTAGATATGTCTCTCCCTATACTTCAGCTTGTTTCTTTGGTTTTTCCTTTGGTGGGCTGCAGGTTTGTCCCCTCATAGGCCTTGTTTTCCTCGATTTTTCCCCTTGGCAATTGTCCCTTCGGTTTGGGCAGTTGTCCCCATACCTGTTAACGGCGAATGGCGCACCATGGCGCAAAGGTTCATTTGAAGCCATGGCGCATAGCGCGCGCTATTTTGAACATGGCGCAAGCTATATAAAAATTATAAAATAATAAGCATGAATATGAAATATTAATAAAAATGAAAGACAAGCTATCATAATAATAAAAGACAACCATAACATATATAAGTTCGACTAAGTAACATTCAAATATCTCATAATTCAAATACTACAATCTTTTTTTAAAAAGATCAAATAAGAATTTAATCTACTCTTCTTGGGAATCATCATCATCAGCAAATGTTCAAAAAGCTTCATTATCTTCTTCAACATTGTCTCCTACTTCATAATCCTCTTCATCACCCTCGGTACCGCTACTTCATAATCCTATAAGAACTGAATCTGACATTTTATGATCACCTAGAAGCAAAGAAATTTAGATAAAAGAAATATGATATTGTCCAAGAAACATAATATGGGGGCTGCCGGGGGTCTAAGGGGGCGCTGCCCCTTGTCGCGAGGTCAAGGGGCAGCTCCCTTGCGGGGGTTTTGTAAGAGAAATTTTGAAGTTCGTTTGTATGGAAATTAGGGAGCGGTACCGAGCGTGTACCTAGTTGTACCGAGTGGTACAAAGCATGTAACTAGCGGTACCGAGCATGTACCGAGCGGTACCGAGCATTTACATAGCAGTACCGAGCGGTATCATGCATGTACTTAGCAATACGAGCGTGTACCTAGTTGTACCGAGTTGTACCGAGTGGTACAAAGCATGTACCGAGCATGTACCGAGCGGTACCGAGCATGTACCGAGCGGTATCATGCATGTACTTAGCGATACCGAGCGTGTACCTAGCGGTACCGAGCGTGTACCTAGTTGTACCGAGCTGTACCAAGCGGTACAGAGCATGTAACTAACGGTACCGAGCGGTATAAAAAATATTCATAAGTATACCAAAATTTAAAAACAATTTGGCACGCTATTTTGCGCCGTGCGCAATGCGCCATGGCTCACATGTGGCGCAAATAGCGCGCACTATTTTAAACACATGCGCCTCGTCATGAACATGGCGCCGTAGGTGCGCCGCGTCGCGCCGTGCGCCATGGCGCGTGCTATTTTGCGCCATTGACAGCTATGGTTGTCCCTTCGATTTTGTAACCATTAGCTATTATATTAATGCCTCGTTTTCCCCCTAGCTGATGTTCCTTTAGTTTGGGCAGCTGCCCCTTCAATGTTTTTGCCCAATAGATGTTGCATTAATGCCTCATTTTCCCCTAGCTGTTGTCCCTTCGGTTTGGGCAGTTGTCCCTTTGATTTTTGTACCCATTAGATGTTGTATTAATGCCTTGTTGATGCAATCATAATTTATGTATTTTCATTATCGAATATTGAACATTAGTTTTTAATTTAGTTTTATATTTTTTTTAGCTATCCAATGATGGGAAAGCATCCAATGATCATGGTAGGTTGTGCTTGGGCTTTGGTAGACCTTTGTTTTGCTAGCTTGATGGGTCCTTTGGGCTGCTGCTAGTTCTCGGGTTGGCTTATGGTTCTCGGATTGAGCTGAAAATGATGATAGGAGGTGGTGGTTTATTGAAGTTGAGCTTTATTTTTCTAAGTTGCTAGCTCATTAATGTTGAGCTGAAGTTTAGTTCATTTATTGAGGCATTTATTGATCTACCTAGCTCATTAATCTAAAAAGGTATGCTCTTAAATCTTGGGTTCAATTTGGAGTGGACTTGTCTCTTCTTCTCCCCTTTTTCTTCTCACTTCTCTGTGCTGGGTGAAATCTCGTGCCTTTGTCCCTTGGGTTCCCGTGGCTGGCTGTGTTGGGTGATTTCCCGTGCCTTTGCCTCTTTGGTTCCAGTGGCTGGCTGTTCGATTCTGCGGCTGGTTGCTTGGTTTCGTGCTGGGCTGCTCGGTTATGCGGTCCTCGCCTTGGTTCCCGTGAGTTCTCTTCTCTGTTTTGCTGAGCCGTTTGGGAATTGTTATTGTGGTTGTTGACCTTTCATTTCCCTAAATCTAATTGGCTTATTTGGTGGTGCTATGGCTGTTGAGTTCCCCTCTCTTGCCTATATATTGAAGATGTATTTTGAGAGGAAAGGTTGTTGAAAGTTGTTGAGCATTGTCTCTTTAAAAACTTGAGGGTTTTCTTTTTCTTGGAAAATCTTGAGAGTTTTGTCCACTTCTTCTTCTCCTCCATTTCGTCTAGGTTTCTTACCTCTTTCTTCTCTACGCAAGTTCCACTCCATTTGTATCCTTCTTCTTGAGCTTTGGAGGAGTTTGTTGGCTGATTTGGGAGCATTTGCTAGAGGAGTTTGGTTGGACGTTTGAACCTTCTTGCTGTGGTGGAACATCGGTTTGCTAACCCTAAGCACATACTTTACTTAACCTACATTTCGATGCATGTGAGTAAACCGTTCTGTCGGTTGTTCTGAGGATAGCGATTTTTTTTCTTTTGTTTCTTTTGATCTATCTTCTAGTTTTTATCATTCGGTTTCTATAATTGCTACTATTTGAATCGAGTTTGGTTATAATTTTTCCCATCATTCTCCTTATTTGGCTTTTCTAACTAGTGTGCTTGCATCACTTGTTTTCCCCTAGCTATTGTCCCCTCGGTTTGGGCAGTTGTCCTTTCGGTTTTTATGCCCATTAACTATTGTATTAATGCTTCGTTTTCCCCCCTAGCTACTGTCCCTTTGGTCCCTATTTGCTGTGGTTTTCAAGGGAATTTTAGCGGTTGTTTGGATGGTGCTTTAATTAGCTTGCATTAAATGCTTTTTTTTTTCTTTTTCCCCCATATATATAGTGGTTGTTTTCTTGCAGTTAGAGGAGTTTTGGAAAAGAATTAGCATACAAACATGTGGATTTTTTAGCTTGCGAGCTAGCCTCCTTTCTACTTCATCTCAGTCTTCTACCTCTTCTTCTCTATCCATGGTTCTCGCCCCATTTGTATCCTTCTTCTCTTGTGAGCTTGGTGGTGTTTGCTGCCATATTTTGGTTGGTATTTACTAGAGTGTGGACTTGTGCTGGATCATTTAAGTGGTATATTACGGGTTAGATCTATCCTTTGAGCGCCTATCCTTTATATTTGAAGCTTTGCATGTGAGGTGATCGCTTGTCGGTTTTTATGAGAGTAGCCTTATTGTTGTTTCTTTATGTTTACGGATTTTATAAGCTGTTTCAATAACTTATTTCTATTTTTAGAATGTTTCTACTTTACTACAAGGAAGAAGTTTTCTAATTGATTTCCTAAATGTTCACCATCAAATATTTAGAAACAGGTTGCATCATATACTCTTATTAATGACTTGATCGCACAAAGTCACAAAACATCCACTAGATCTATTACTATTAAAATTATACTCCATGTATTCGATTTTAGATCTACCCAAAAGAAAACATTTACACTCTAAGGTTGACCTCCATAGTTCAAGTTTAACTTCAACTCTCTATTTAGTCTTATCAACAAGAAGAATATCATCAGCAAAAAGCATACACCAGGGAAAATCTTCTTGCAAATCCCTAGTAAGAACATCCATAACTAAAGCAAAAAGATATGGGCTTAAGGCGGTTCCTTGATGTAATCCAACTGAAATTGCAAAAGACTTGGTCAAACCATCTTATGTTTAAACAGAACTAACAGCTCCAGCATACATATCCCTAATGACTTGGATATAAGCATTATTAACCCCATTCGTTTTTAGAACTCTCCATAGCACTTCTCTTAGAACTTTATCATATGCTTTCTCTAAATCAATAAATATCATATGTAGATCCTTCTTATTCTCTCTATACTTCTCCATCAAACCTCCCAATAAATGTATGACTTTCATAGTAGACCTACCCGGCATGAATCCATAGTAGACCCCCCACCTATGTATGACTTCCATAGGTGGGGGGCGTGTTTACTTGTATTTGCTGAATTTAGATTTTCTAAAGTTGTGAGGGCTCCGGTCGATGGCTAGAGATTTGGGAGAATTTGATCTTCCTCTTCAATTAAAGATCCAACTGTATCTTGCTATTTTCTTTCATATTTCTTATAATAAAAAATTTTGTGGTATGTTCTTCTTCCTAAATTCATCTTGCAATTCACTGATTTGGAGAAATTACATCTACTTCCTATCACATTCCTCATGTCCCGAACGAAGAACAATTGTGAGGGCTCTGGTCGATGGCTAGAGATTTGGGAGAACTGGATCTTCCTCTCCAATTAAAGATCCAACTGTATCTTACTATTTTCTTTCATATTTCTTATAATAAAAAATTTTGTGGTATGTTCTTCTTCCCAAATTCATCTTGCGATTCACTGATTTGGAGAAATTACATCTACTTCCTATCACATTCCTCATGTCCTGAACGAAGAACAATTGAGAAAAAATTTTGCAAAATCTTTGGGAACAATTCATTTCTCCAACTTTTGCAACAAAATTGAATCTTCATAATATATGTGCTTAGATTGAAGGGGGAACTTGAATTTGCTGAATTTAGGTCTTCTTAGGTTGTGAGGGCTCTAGCAGGCAGCTAGGGATTAGGGAGAGTTAGATCTTCCTCTTCAATTGAAGATCAAACTGTATCTTGCTATTTTCTTTCAATAAAAAATTTGTGGTGTATTCTTCTTTCCAACTTCATCTTGCGGTTTGGTGATTTGGAGAAATTACATCTACTTCCTATCACATTCCTCATGTCTCCAACGAAGAGCAATTGAGAGAAATTTTTGCAAAATCTTTGAGACCAATTCATTTCTCCAACTTTTGCAACAAATTGAATCTTCAAAATATATGAACTCAGTTTGAGGGGGTGTTGACATAAAGGTTTTATTGAAAGTTATACTTATTAAATATGCTATCATTATTCTATAATATAATCTCTTAAATTAGGATATTTTTCCTCCTATTTTTTTATCACTTGCATTTTCTTATATGTAAGCACCAATTTATTTTCAATTACCTTAATACAATTATACACCGTACATAGACACATAATGCATATAATCTTAATACAATCATCATAAATAAGAAAGAAATAAGTCTACATAGGTAACATTGTCAGTTGTAGCGTAAGGTCCACATGTGAGGCCCAAACCATGATGGCAAAAAATGGACCAGGTGAAATTGTGGCAGCGTCTTGGCATTTCTAGACATTACTGCTAATATCCACCTCTCCACACCAAAGTCCGTATTTTAATATTATGAATATTTATTTCAAATTTTTATGCCTCTATTTCATAAAACTAACAAAATGTATGAAAATGAATCCATCGTAGTAGAAGTTCGACAATATCCTAGCAAGAAAGAATATGAAAGGCGTGTAAAGCAACGCTAGACACAAGTAAAGCAATGCAAGACACAAGCATCCTCATTCAGTGGCATGTCTCAAACATAACAGAAAAGTACATGGTAACTAAGCTAATTGCATGCCAAAGGTATAAAAGAGAAAAAAGGAATGCAGAGTAACCTTTAAGTTGATCTCAGATAATCCTTTCAACATATCGTTCTCAGATATTGAAGCCTTCAGCTTATCAAATGTCCATGCTGATGTCAAAGTAATCTGCATAATTTGAAGGTTATCACCATTATAACCTTCTCCAATTAAAGCCGAAATTAATAAAAAAACCGACTGTCACAACGTTACTTTTCCAGTCTTCATAGCCTCTTTGATTAGTGCCTTGTCATCATGAAACTGTCAATATAACAAAAAGGAAGTAACCAGGTAGTTAATTCATTAGATTGAACATCTAACCTTTTAATATTGCCAGTGCACCATAAAAACCGTAAGAGAAATCAAGACATAAAACCCACGTTATTAGAGAAAATATATAAATTATTGTGAAAACAGGATGAATTAAAAACATAGTGCCCAGTGGGAGGGCTTTTCGGGGTGAAGTACAGTGCCGACTCATAATTTGATATCTACACTACATCAATCACTAGTTCGGGTTTATCTAGTTGAAGTATCTAAAATAAAAGAAAGCAAGTGCTCAAAATACAAAATGTGGTTTGTGGGAAGTAAAATGTGAATGAATGGTTGATTTCTCTAAAAAAGTGCAACTATAATTGATGCAGGACGGGTAGGAGGCTACTCTTGCAATTGGGGAAAAAACAAACAGTCAAAGTGCTTGGCCAAAATCTGAAAGTAATTCCATATTCTATCTCCGAAAATCTGAAGGAAAATTACAGATTTCTAAAGAAACGGAGTGGAATTAGCTGGAGAGGTCGTCAGGCTGAAATTTCCATGAAGTAACCAAGAGGGAGAGAGAGAGAGAGAAGAGAGAGACGGGTGGGGGGCTGGCGGGAATGAGGAGGTGGGAATTTTTACTTCCTAAAACTGTTGCTGGACATCAATTTAAATAAAGCAACCTGAGAGAATTCGGCTTTAGTTTAATGATGAAGAGAAAAGCTGAGAGGAAAACTTCCTTCACAGGTTCTAGAGAGGAAGCAATCCGGAATAACTTGATTGAGGAGATATGGGAGATGCTAAATTCAGCTGTCGTTAATTGGGAAATATTCCTACATGAAAGAGAGGCTTTAATGTTAGGAAAGATTTCCTACATTAAGCCAAAGGTGAGAGTTACGGGTGATTGGAGTTGATTGAGGGAATTAATGTCTTAAATCTGAATTTAAATTCAGATTTGAGAATTAATGACAATTGGCTTAAATGGTGGGAAAGATTAATGGTGTGATTAATGCTAATTCGAATTCAAATTTTGGAATTCGAATTTGCATTAATGAAGAGCTCTTCCCTAATTGGAAACTAATTGATTACAAGGGAAGGATTAAGGGAGGCCGGCGGGATTTTTGAATTCAAAATTATGAGATTTTATTTCAGAATTAATGACATCATTAAATGCCTAATTATTAAGAATGAATTAAGCAATAAATAAATTTGAATTCAATTTTGAATTTTGAATTCAAATCCTTCATTAACTTAATCCCTCCAATTTAGGAAAGGCAATTAATAATTGGAGCAAAGGTGGGGGTTCTCGGTTGGGGTGATGGAGGGGTTGTTAATACTAGCGGTTCAATGGGAAGGAGGAAGGGGCCGGTGGCGGTGGAAGGAATAGATGGGGTGGTCGGCTAGGAGGTGGTGGTGGATTGGCCGACGGTTGGAGGGGAAGAGGGAATAAAAAAAAAGTGGCGGCTAGGAAAAATAAAGAGAAACACAAGATAAAAAGAAAAGTTAGAACTGCGAGCCTTGGACTCTTCCGAAGGCTGACGGGTGATACGTTGCCCTTCTCCAAGGGACTTCAACTCACGAGCCCGGACCCATCCTGCGGCTGGTGAAACTCTCAATTTCTCTCATAGAAATCTCACTCTCGTCCTCTCTCAAGAAGAACACAAGTGTGAAAAACACAAAATTTTCATATTCATTAACCATCCATTACAATAGCTTAAGGCCCTTATTTATAGGCCATAACATGAGAAAATAGAAAATTACAAAAATGCCCCTTGGGCCACAACACTCAAATAAATTAACCTAGGGGTAAAATAGAAAATAACATAAAATAGAAACTAAAATGCAGAAAATAATTCATAAATGACAACTTAAATTAGAGCCGTCGATTTACAACGCCTCCTGTGATAAATGCGCCAGATCTTCGTGCCGATGTCCGCACCAATAATGCCCAGATTTGCTTGACACATACAAACAAAATAATTCATTGGAGCAAATTTTACCAAGTCGAGTAAATTGAAGCAGATCCTCCATCATGACTTCATATCAATGCCTCGCCTACAAATTCCTCAGCGGCTTCCTCATATGGCTCTTTATGGTCCATAGATTTTGTGACCTCCTTCGTTCCTTTTGTGGCCCCTATTATGATCGTTGGTTCTGTAGCGACCTCTCTCTTTACTTTAAGATAGTTGGGTTGGTATAGTATCCATTTGATTATTGGTTCATATCTTCCTATACTAATGTAGACCTTCCATATCTTACATCTTTAATGAGTTGTTGCTGTTATTTTGTCACTATTTGCAGGACTCAGCAATCTTATTGGCAATACCTATGATTGATTGCCTACTTCCTTCATTTGCATGATGCTAGTAATCTATTTTGCATTTTTTTTTCTTAGCATTGGCTGAGGGGTTTATTTTCTATTAGACTTATTAATTATAAATATAGGCCTTAAGCATGTATAAAACTCAATAAATTTAATTTTCAACAAAATTCCATTAGATGCAAATATTTCTACATTTGGGAGACAGCTATATGATCAAGTGAGAAAATTTTTAAGAGGTTATTACCTTGTACAAGTATGAAAATTAAATTTGGTAAACTGTTTCCTTTTTTTTTTTTTTGTTATTGGACTGATAGAGTGATTAATTTTACTTAAAATTCATACAATTTGATCTTAAACTTCTTTCATGGCTTCCTTAATTATGAATTTACAAGCATTATTTTTAGTACAAATAGAAACAACAATAACATCAAACCTTTATTCCACTTTGTGCGGTCAACTATATGAATCTTTTTTCTCTATCATGTTTAGAGTCAAATTCTCCATTATTTCTAGTACAAAGACATGATATTTTTGTTTGAATTGATTTTTATAATATATTTTATTGTTATCAAAAGTAACAAATAACAGTTAAAGCTACGCAATTTGTGACCGGTAAAATAAATGTGCACATTGCATAATTTTTTGCATCTCATAATAGATTTGCATTAGAACTAGGGTGTCAATTTTGGTTCACGGGTCGGGTTCAGATAGAACCCGAAATTGACCCGACACTATTCGGGTCAACCCAAACCCGACTCGTTTTTGCAAACGGGTCGATTTTTCGGACCCAAACTCTACCCGCTTCGGGTACGAGTCAACCCGACACAACTCGAATGACCCGGGCCCTGAAAAAATTGCTAGTTTTGGGGTCAAAATATGGGTCAAACTCCGTTTTTCGGGTCAAAACAGGTTGAAAACGGGTTAATCTCAGGTTTATGGGTCAAAACAGGTTTTTGTGTCAAAATAGTGTCAATTTTGGGTCAAAGGGTTAACCCGAACCTGACACGATTTTTTAAACGGGTCAAATTGTTGAACCCGAACCCGACCTGTTTCAGGTTCGGGTTGACCCTAACACAAATTTTCGGGTCGGGTTCGAGTCAGTTTTTGGGTCATGTCAAATATTGACACTCCTAATTAAAACCCCTGAACTAAAACATCCAACAATATTACTAGCAAGACACAACAATTGAATTGCAATTATCTAGTGCCTGAGTAAACATGAAACCTTCTATGCAAACATGTCATGATAAATAAGAAAATATCATGAATTTTTATTTCAAAAAACATTGCAAAAATATACAATTTAGGGTTTATCCCAACTAATGTCGACAATGAACATTTTGATACTCGTTTGAATATAACATGCTCATTGTCACATACATAGCAATTTGCACAAACTACATAATCTCTGAAGCTTAATAAATTGATAAACAGGCTCAACAGAAACCAACTTACTTATCAAAACAAAATGCTTTTCTTTTTTTCTTGTTTAACAAGTAGCTCAATAAAGATCTAATATTTTTTCTTCTAATAACCTTTTTTAAAGAATCACTTAATAATTTTGCATAAAGTTGGTTACATTTCGGGGAGCATATTAATAGGAAGCAGATGAACTTAATTAAGCAACCATAACTGAAAAACATAATTAAGACAGAATTAGACTGTCAGGATGCCAAAAGTAATCTAGTGTCTCAATTAAGGCTTCGTTTGGGACGGCTTTTTTATTGCTTTCTAAAACGGAGTTTTAGTACAAAAATAAAAAAATTTGTACTAAAACTTGGTTTTAGAAAGCAATAAAAAAGCCGTCCCAAACGAACCCTAAAGCTGCACTTACGCTCAACAAATTTGGGCTTTCAACAAGAGAATACTTAATGAGTTAACCCAAAATGAACAGGTAATTAAGTCTCCATCTTCCTATATAAGCAATTCTTGTTAATCTTTTTAATTGAATATCTCAGAATTTTAGGATGCAAAATTCAAGAATTTGCAATCAATACGCACTAAAGTCCTCATGAAAATAATACTAAATAGTTTTTAAAACTAGAAGCACCCTCTCTACCAAGCAGGGGCAAGTTGCGTGCCATAAACCTTACAACAATAAATTGGCAGAAGACTCGTGCACAATCCACTCCATTTAAGAAAAAAGAAAATAAAGTAATGTTTCCCAGTAAAATGCAAAACATTACCTGCTTGTCAAGCTCCTCTGCAACATCTTCAAATAGATCTTTTGGTGTTGAGCCAGCAGTGTTTGACGCTACTGCCAGGTATGATGAGGAATCCTTGACCTTAATGCAAAGAAAAGGCATCAAAAAAAATAATTAAACAGCCTAAAATAACAATAATACATTTAAAAATAAACCAAAATACCTTCATACAATAATCACGCCAGTGTGTCTTAGCTGTAAGAATGCCAGCAGCAATGTCACCTTCCATCAACTTACGGAATGCATCACGATTTTTTCGCTCTTGGCGCCGTAATTGCTCCTATAAATACTATTGTAAGACTTTTTATATCATGGAAAAACATATAAATTATGGTGACAAGAGATCGAAAGAACCCTATGTATCTTCTTTTGCTCCTCTTCTTCCTTCTCTAGATCTTGAATGTACTCCTGCAACGCAATACTGTTAAGTGAAGAACCCAAAAAGCAGAAAAATAAGGTGAGGGTGACTCACCTGAAAAATCTCAAGACGGTCAATTTTTTCTAGTCGAGAACATCTTTCATCATCCTCCAACCGATCCTGCACTTTCCTCCATTGGGTAGTTGCCTAAGTATATAGGAAAAAAAGGTAAAACATTATCTAACCTTATCACGATTAACAAAGTAAGAGAGAAAAGTTATTTGCAAAACCTTGATAAAGTCACAAGATTCCAGAAAAGCTCTATATTCAATTATATTATGTTTATGATCATCAGCTGCCTTTGCTCTTTCCTGTATCGTACACCAGAAAAGCCATCAAATTAGATATTATAGCATATGAAAAATATGTAGCAGAAAAGAAAGAGGTAGAAAATTGATACAACGTATTAGACTCGGCGGTTACCATTGCTCTGAATAAGATTAAATGTTTAGAAGAGCTATCTTAACGTTATAAAGTCTCAGGAGAAGCATGGATAAAATTCTTGGAATGAAATTTACTCAAACAACTATGGGACAAGGATAAATAATTGGGTGGAACAAAGAATCTTAATTTAGCAGTAAAAGCAATCTCAGATTATAAGTTTATAAAGTACACAAAAACATCAATAAAAAATATTATATTGAGGTTACTTGGAGGTCAGCCCAACCGCGTGAGATATGGCAGACTAGTAGATAGTTCTAATGCGAGTATGCGTAGCAAGAAATCACATATGATAGCTCTCAAATATAAAATAATGACAAACATATGACACATCAAGTAATTCCCTAGAAAAAGCACACAAAAAACAAAGAAAGAATGCTGTAGAAAAATGGAACTGGTGAAAATATGGGAAACATCAAAAGAGTGAGCCATATCTAATTCAAATCGTCAGTTAAATCTCAAGAGGTTAAAAATAAGGTTACAGACATAAGAATGGAAAATGCATATATAGTTGAGAAACTATTATAAATAAAGGACTAAGCCATGCAATAAGTCTTGCCCTTCTTTGTCTTCATCCCATTTGTTCAATTCCCCTTCCAATCTCTAAGACCCACATTCCCTGCAGCCGCTTTGAATTTTGTTAAGCCACCATAAAATAGCACAGCTTTAGTCAACGGATAGTGACCAATATGGTACAGAACATGAGAATGCCGAGGACCTGCAACAAAACTACAATTGACTGCTGCGCCTACCCAGAAACACAAGCCACATGCTGTATAATTCTAGACTAGTGCAATTTCTAACCACACATTACAGAAGCTACTTCAAGAATAATTAGATGGGAATTCAAAATTTTACATCAACAATGGCATAACTCCAAAAATATACTGACAGAATTAAGGTACCCTCATACCAGAAGATGTTCAACACGACTGGAAAGAACCAAACAATAACATAGCATAAGAAACAATGCAAAATGCTTATATAAAATGTATGCCGCCAAAATTACAAGGTATTATGATTTGCAACAAAAAATATTATTTCAAGGGCAATGAAATACAAGTCTCTCGGCGGCAACAAAAAAATTCATCATAATTAAAAAAAAAAAGAGAGAGAGAATAGAATATAAAAACATTTTGCTAATGCAGACATCTAAACTAATAAAACGAAACCTTCTTCTGAAGTTCAACAAGGTAGATCTCAAAAAGATCTTCACGATCTCTAGGCCGGTCGACAGCGCTGAACCGCTCATCATTTTCAAACATGGTTATAGCTTTGCTGCATTAAGGGTCAACATAAAAGATGAATTCAATCAAATAGGTTAATAAAATCAAAGTGACACATACAAAGGAGAGCTTTTAGCAAGAAGAAAATTGAAGTTATGGCAAGATTTACTGTAGAATCCTTAAATAGGCAAAGAATTATCATTCATACCTCCATTTCATGGATGAAGTGAGTTCATTGCATTCCTAAAAACAAAATTAACTTAGCATAGAAACAGCAAATAGTTCAGTCTCTCTAAAAGCATAAATTACTGTACCTCTAACATTTTTGTAAAATCCTCGCGAACTTTTTTCTGCCTATTACGCTTCTCCTCAGCATCTTGTTTCTTCCTTTGGCCCAAATACTTGCATAAATTAAAAAAAAAAGGATTAAATCCAAGATGGCACAGAAATCAAGATAAGTTATTTTCAGTAACTAATCAAGAAACTAACACATTCCCAAGTACTATAACAAATCAAAACAATGTCATAAAACACACCTCATTAAACGCTTGTTTCCTCTCCCCCAGGGTCTTTAGAGCACCGTATCTTTTGTCATTTATGATGACTCTCATAGCCTATAATTCACTTAAAATATTTGCATCAACACAACTGGCGATACAAAAATTACAATAAATATTGCTGATAGAAAAAAACCTGTTCCCAAGTCCAATCAGATTCAACATTGGCAGATTCAAGCAGTGATTTAAAGGCATTTTTAGCCTCCTGCAACAATATGCTGTTGTGAATTAATATTGATCATAATATGAGGAAAGCCCATGAAAACGGATCAAGACAAAACGCCACACCTGCTTATTAGCATAAACCAAAGGCTCCTCATCAACTGATTTTTCTTCCAAGGGAGTAATATTTATTTTCCCAGCAGTAGGCATGCCCCTTTTTGCTTCCTAACAAAGGCAAATCAAATTATGATTAAAACAAAAATATATTCTTGGTAGGAAAACAATTGATTCTTAAACCTTCCCAACAAGAGTAATGATACAAAATCAAAGAGAACAAACAGCACGCATAACCAACTCCTAAGACTAGTTCAAGAACTTACCTAGTTTATTCTTAAAACCAAATTTATGAGAGCAGATATTTAATAATAAAAATGCTACAGCGGGCTCAAAACAACATCACAAAAAAATATGGCAATCTCGTCGCCAATTATAAATTCCTTCAGAATCTTGGGATGAAGAAGTCTATAGAAAACTAAGAATCGATGACATTGATTTTTTGATAATACAAAATTACATGAATGTAGTTCTGATGGGGACATCAGATCATCTTGGAGAGTTTATCAGAGACGCGGCCGGCGATCTACGGCCACGATTGAGTCTTTATACTTTTGAGTCGTTGATGTATTTTTTTCATGTAGCTTGCTTATGTGGCATTTATGAATCGTTGTATTTTTATTTTATTTTATTTAGTTGCTTATGTGTTTTCTTTCCCGTTGTACCCCTCTTATGGGAGTTATCGTATGTGAGCCCAAAGGGCGTTTGTGTCTTTTATTTCGAGTCATGTTGTAGGAGGCTATTTAAAGCCCCATTTTATTCTATTATGGCTAATGAATGATGATGAGAAAATTTTCCTGCACTTGTGTTTGAGAGCCTTTGAGAGTTCTTGGAGAGTTTTGGAGAGATCCCGTGGAGAGGGAGATTGGCGTATCACCCACCAACCTTGGAGACGGCCGGGTTCGTGGTTTTATCTTCTTTATCTTATCATCGCCTCCTCGTCGAGCTTCCAAAACCCTCCACCCATCCTCCTCCCCTTCACGGTCAAAGCCCCACACCCGATCCATCATCCACTTCCCAACACCCCACGGCCAAGCATCCCCAATCCACATTGCCGTCGGCCAAGGCCCCATTGTCGCCGGCCAAGGCCATAGCCGCCGGCCACTAATCCCCTAGCCTCTTTTATTTTGTTTCCTAATTGGGTTGGGCTTAGTTGGGATCAATTTGAAATTCAAATTCATCTAAATTTGAACTCAAATTATTTCCTAAATTAATTCTTCTATTTTAGGAAAGTATTTGATTTAGATCTAAATTTGAATTTTAAATTCAAAAAGATCTTAATTAAATATTCCCTAATTTTGAAACCTAAATTAGGAATCTTCCATTGCTTTCTTCAATCAAATCCCAACCTTACCTGCCGCCGGCTCCATGCCATCTCCCATTAATCCCTCCTCAAATTATTTCCTAACTTCAACACAATACTTAGGAAATAATTTGAAAACCACTTAATTCCTGTTACCGAAATTTCCTCTCACCTGGAGTGGATTATTTTATTGCCTAAGTGGTCATATTCCTTTTGGAAATAAAGTAATTTTCCTGTTTCCACTTCTCTGTTTTGCCGCCCAACACTTGTCTTCCCGCTATTACCCGTATCTTCCCTCCCCTTCACAATTTCTCTCCACATCTCATCTCTTTTTGTTCACAGCCACACCGTGATCCCCTCTAACCTTCTTCTCCCATCCTTGAGAGCTAAATTTCTTACCATATTATGAGGGGAAGACCTGAAACCGTTTTCTAGAATTTCTAAAAGGGATATTCAGATTTTGTGGAAGGACAAGTGGAGCTAGTTATTGCCCCCACTTGCGAGACGGATCAGAGACCGAGGAGGTTCTACTTCCAAGCATCAAGGACTGACGGAAGCCATTGAAGAGCATTTCGAAGGACTTGAGTGGAGGATTTCAAAGTCTTCTCGACGAAAGGTTTCTTTTCTCTCTACTTGTCTTCAAATTCTTCTAACTCCAAATTCTCGCTTGGTTAAGATTGTACTCGCCAAAGGCTACTCCGAATGCTCTCGCTAAAGCTTAGTAAATCATAGGAATTGAGTGTGCTTTCTATGCATCCTAGATCTCATTGTTAGATTAGGGATTACGTTGGAAACTACTATTCTGTGTTGTTGTTATTTTCTTAATTATTCTTGAATGTTCAAAATTTGGCGCATGTAATTTAGCCTATGCAATATTAACTTCCTCTTTGTTTGACTCGCCGTGGATAATTGCTCGTAATTTTAATCCGAACTTATTCTAATCAACGAGTTGTGCAAAGCCTAAGTGAAACTCATAACATTGCATCTAAGTAGTCCTGCATCAAGTTCTTTCAGGACAATTTTCCAATTTCACTACTTCAGTAAACCCATATCCCTATTATAAGGATTAGAAATCATAAATTAAAAAGATTTCTTCTACGGCAGCCCATTTTCTGCATGCATTGCTACAAACCCAAATACTCTTTTAGCTACCAAATGAACACCACCCCCCACCCCCATCCCACACCAGTAACATAGCACATAACACTCTTTTAAACGTTCAGGTATCAGGAAAGAAATTCCCAGAGTAGAACACACAACACATCACTCAATTAAAAGTGGAACTCTAAGCAGTAAATAAAATCTGTTAAATGTGAGCCATGGAAGTAAAAATATATATAATTCTGAAAATAAAGTACATTCATATGAGCAGCATATATCAAACGAAATAAAAAATATGTAGAAGAAAGCAGGACATTTATTCATCTTTTTTTAACAGCTACTTAAATGGTGAGAAGTGACAAAAACAATAACAATAGCCACGCGTCTATATGAATGTACAATTAAAATTATATGACACAATCCAGTGAGAGGCATTCTGAACTCCATACACAAGAGCCAAGCTTCAGTCTGAAAGACTAAAAACTCAGATAGCCCATTGTCCCTTCAGTTGCATGTTTTTAATCCAATGTAACTTCCATGTTTCTTTTTTGCATATCCAATATATTCAGAAATTGCTTGGTTAAAAACCAATACGCTTATAAAACAAAAAAAACATACAATTCACCAATGGGATTAACATATTCTAAGTAAATTGACATAAATATAAAAATATAAAATTATTATCTTTTAGAGTAACTTATCCAATTGAGGTCATTAAAGCTGACTGGATTGAGGCTAAACATATTCAACATAAAAAAGCAAACAAATGTTATCAATTCTATTTTAAAGCAACAAAAAGTAAATAACTAGTTTTCAGTATAAATTTTAAAATGTTTAGGTACCTATGATACAGCTTCAACTTCGATCAATCCTTATGATCCACTGAACAGGGATTACATGAACTATGTTTATAAATTATGATCAAATTACGTTTCCAAGAAAACGACTTCCTAACTCAATCTTGACCATGCAGCACGGCAAAATATTAATTTGAATAAAGATCCAGATTGTCAGTCAAAATTCAAATCCAAACAGTTGTTTGCATGGATGTAGTGGCAGCAGTAGAGGCAATCCAACAATGAAAGTCCAAAATATGCAAGCAACTGAAATTCATTGAGCAAGCACCAAAAAAGGAGAATGCAGTTGAAATTAGCATCCAACACGATTACACTCTTACATAAGGATACCAAAACATGGTACGTAGTCATATCTTGAACAAAGGACAGCTAAGAACCAAAAAAAATAAAAAACCAAAACAAAATCATTCTATCCAATTAATCAGCCAGGAGCATTCACCAAGCAAGTAAATTATTTGTCTTCACCTTCCTATTTTTTTGGTAACGCCGAGATTTTATAAATAACAACTAAGTACGTAAGTTAGAGTGTAGCAAGCTACAAATAATTTAAGGCTCATAGAGATTATGCATCAAGTAAAATTACCTCCAGGTCCTGAGCAGATGCTCCATCAGTTGTATTTACAACATTTAGTAGAGATGAATCCTCATTATTACTCCTGTAAATATGAAAATTTCAAAATTACCCAGCCTGCAAGTAAAATCTTATAAAAGAAGCATCATACAAAGTGTTGCATAAGAACATTTGGCAGAGATGAATCCAAACAAACCATGTCAAACACACATATGTATACAGCACAATGTCAAGACTTGTTGCATTTTCAAACCCATGAATCACTTCCCACTCCAACACCCCCACCCCCACCCCCACCCCCACCCCCACCCCCAAAAAAAGCAAATATGCAAATGCACACACTAGAAACACAAGAACAGACACCTTTTCCAGAAAGAATATTCAAATGGATAGAACAAACTGACACCCATAAATGTACCTAAATGGTCGTAAAAACAAAGCCAGCAAACGGGCATGATACATACTAATATATACAATAAGAATGACGTGACGCATTATAACAGGCAGCCCCAACATACAGATGGAGAGAATGCAACGAAATAGTATGACTAGCAGATGCATAATTACATAAATACTCATATGCATGGACAAATAGAAGTAGAGTGCTACAAGAACAAACATATTAAAATAGATAAATGCATAAAATGCATGTTAAGAAATGAGTTCTGCCCAAGATATTAAACAAAGTCTTCAATAATCATTTCGAACTTCTTATTCATCCACTTTACGTCTACCCCTTCTTCTTTTATAATCCCCATACCCTAAATGTGGTTGTACTTTCTATCATTTATTATACACAACAGTGGAAATGTCATGCATAAACATGAGAATATTTTATGGCATATATTACCAAATAATTGTGCGGATAGCTCCTCCAGTCAAGTTACGCATATAGTCAGGCATGTGAATCCAAGCACATTTATATTTACATATAGGCATGTGAAAATTTAAGAGAAAAAGGCATAGCATCAAAAGCATATCAAAGTGTTCTTACTTTGTACTCCCAAGTATGATGTCTGCTGCAGCAGTAACAATCTCTGAGCTTCCAGAAACAGAAGCCATCACTGAGGCAGCAGGGATGTTAAGGTCTGAAACAGACACAGGAACTGCAATTCCCACGGAAGAACTGGAAGCTATTCCAGCAGGTGCATCAACAACAGATGATGATCCTGAAGCCAATGAAGCAGCCTGATTTGAAACTGGGGCTGAAACTGGACTTGCCACTGCACTTGTTGCTGGGGGAGTTGAATCATTTAGTGCTGTTGAAGAAGAAATCTCAACAACAGCACTCTGAGCTGCTGGGGCAATAGAAGCAACTACAGGTTCAGCAGAGGCTGGCTGATTCCCTGCCTTCTCAGCCTGCTCACGGGCTAACTGCAAGTTTACAGAAAAAACTACATAATAAATTAATAAACAATAATCACATCACAATAGCATATAAGAGCCGCTTCACTACTGCTTCAGCTTTCTAAACCCTTCCATAAAAGCATCCCTATAAACTCCAAATATGGTTGATTTAGCTAACTTTTATACTTGCAATGGCCATCCTCGCTACACTACCCTCTTTGCAAGTAAATCATCATTTAAATTCCAAGTTCCATTTCCTTAACCATAGTACATGCCCTCTTTGCCAGACAAATTGCAGGTATGCCATCACCAAAACTATCAGTTTAATTACCTTAAACATGATTGGGATAGCCTACACCTTTGTTAATGCAAATGGTAAATTTATTTTTACGATCTAATTATAAACATTCTGGCCATTTAAAAAGAATACACAAGTTGAAAATAATCTTTAACAAAAAAAACACCTTGAGTTCTTCAGGAATTGACCATTTTGATTGCTTTGTCACTTTGTTATAGTAATATCTGCAAAGCATTGACAAGGTGAAACAGATTATAGATATTTAACAGAAAGTAAAGCATGTTACTAAAAAATAAACATTTCTTCACTGAATGGAATATAAAAGGATAAACAAGAAAAAGCATATCCATACTTCCGACCATCTGGAGTCTGGAATTCTTTCCACTCAGTCGACGCATCTGCCCTCTAAAAACAGATAATGGAATCAGATGAGCCTCAAAGTTAGAGCAAATATTCAGTATGAAAAGAAAATGAGCAACAGAACTTGGTTACGCTCAAGAGAGGTGGGGAATAATAAGATCAAATGGTATTGCTTAAAAAATTTTGAGAATGAGAACCAGAAACAATAAAAACATTCTGCAGTTTAATATTTTTAGTGATAGAACACATGAAGCTCAGTAACATATCCGCAGAAATGCAAGACTGCCCATGTAATCAAGATTAACTGCATATTCTAGCACATAAATGTGACACTGAAGCCTATCATACAACACAATATTTTACATTAAAAAGAAAAACTGATGAATCTTCAAGCATGAGCATAGCCAGCAATAGCTAAGTATTTCATTATTCTGACATAGAATATCTAGCAGCTACATATGTTGTGGATGCTAGGATCAAAAGGAATTCATTTTCATATTATAATAGATATTATTCAAACAATAGTAGCAGTCTGCACGCTCGGTTAGAACAGTCGTTAAAATTTTAAAGTTTAAGGTAATATAAACAAAGCACAACAATAAAGATCAGAACAAATTAACTTGTATTAGGAAAAGCAAATCAAACAATTAGTACAATAGTAAGAAAAATAGAAAAAATTAAACCTCTTTAATCATAAAATCTGTATTTAATAAGATATAGAAAAAGCTCACTAGAAAGCAACGTAATATCATCAGCAAACAAATTTTTTAGCAAGCTTGAAATCAAGGATTAACCACTATTTTTATATATTTCCTAGCATTCCTGCTTTGTAGTTATCTTTAGATTGCTTGGTAAAAAAAAAATAATAATATTTAGCATCTAAAGACGAGACATCCAATACCATAACAGACCAGCGAGTACTGAATACTAGGTTGAAAATAAACTAAAATTAACATCATATAAATCATTCAGCAAGAATGAATGACAAAGAAGGATTCATCAACCAACCAAAAATAGTTAAGATAATGTTTGACATGAAGACTATAACACATCCTATCACTAGACACTCATTAATCATAAATATTACATTCTATAATTTTTTTAAGTTGACATAATATATAAGACACTTTTAACCAAGGAAAGCTCAACTTGATTATTTTTTTTGCACTAAAGATATGCAAAACAAAATTTCAAGAGTACGCTCTACAAAGCAAATATTTCATTCAACTTTTTTCTGAAAAATCTATATTACTATTAAAAGGGCCTTCATATATTGTTGTCTTAAAATCTCCAACATTCATTTCATTCGTTCATGTCAAATAAAATCAATAATTTTGAAGAGGCGTCCTTCCATGATGATGATGGCAAAAGCCACTCCTCTAAAGTGATCCTTTCTTTTTCTCCATCACCACAACCCCCATTTCCCACACGAGTACAACACCTAAGGTCCTTTGATATATTTTTATGCCTAACAATCAGTAAACTTACACTCCTAATTCCAAACACTTCTTTTAAACCACTCAAGAACCTCCCTCAATGCATGTTAATCTACAACACAGCCCCATCCTTGAACCTCCCTTTGATGCTTTATCCCTCCTCTTAGTTTGAGCCTTCCATCAATAAAATCTATCAAGATTATGGAAGGAAAGCCATGTAATAATTTGACATGGCTATAGCTAATGACCACAGAATGACCAACGGTTCTTTGGTTTTGATTGAACATAATTATCTTTGTAAGAATGTAAACTGTTTGAATTAGCATTATATTGGAATTTGTATTTTGTAATACTTAGTCAATCACTTGTAGTGGGGTTATATATGATGCTTTCTTGCTTTTAATTTAGTGCATAAGTTTTTTTTTTTTTTAATTCCATTCCACAATTTTCAATCTTACATATACATCATATTGTAATTTGTATTTTGTAGTACTTTGCCATCATGGGTAGTGGGATAATAAGTCATGCTTTCTTGCTTTTGATTTAGTGCATAAGTTTTTTAATGTCATTCCACACTTTTCAATCCTACAGACACGTTATTTATAATGTATAAACATTTTGGCCAGTTTGAGGCCAGACTGAATGCTATAGCTCGAACAACAAAACATAAATATTAATATTGGCTTCGCTTCTCATAATACAACTATTTGATATAGACATTAATTTATTCCTGGTTGTTTAATTCAGGTAGTAGAGCCTTAGAATGTGTCGTGCACTTGTTTCTTTCAGTTGGCCGATAGATTTTGACTCATTATATTCTTTCTTAAATTAATCTAGCAACGTACACTTCATGTAATTGTATTCATACTATTTTACTAATAACAATAAATATTTTTTCCACTCAATCTATATACTATCCCTCAAAACTAATTTTTATTCCACTTAATATGTACATTACCTCTTAAAACATCGCATTCACTAATCACTAGATAACCTATATTTAAAAATAAATAGTAGACATAACTTCATAAATAGTAAGATTAACCTCATATATCTTCTGGTTTTAGTTAGCAATTTGGGATGGACAAAAGAAATATGTAGATGAAATAAAATAAGTTTTATGGTTACCAAATTGCTAACTACAAAGCCAGATTAAAGACCCATCATGATAAAATAAAAGAAAATAACTGTCTTGAGAAAAGTGAGATACCACCTTCAAAACGATCATATAGAACAGTCGTTTTTCTCTCCAGATAGGCCAAAAGACATCTACTTGACAGTGGGCGAACATGCAAAGAAACAGAGGATCCGCATAAAACAATATTAAACGGCATGACTTGATCATAGAAAAATGGTGATTCACTTAAATTCAGCTACAATACTCAACATCAACAGAAAATACTCATAAAACAGTTTGTTTTCCTCAAGCTGAACTGAGTTGTATGGAAGCAAAATGAAGAAAACAATAAAGAGTTTCAATGCAATAATTCCAAAATATAACTCACCTCAGTAGGCGTCATGAGTTCAAAAGGTTTCGCCCAACTAGACTGCCTGGTCTTTTTGTTGTAATAATATCTGGACAGAAGAATTAATAAAACAAAACAGTAAAAACTAAATGAAGACGTTCAAGAGAAAGGCAGGAATCAAAAGTGGACATATTATGAATCATTAAAAAAAAGGTTAATTAAAGGAATAACAAAGTTAACGTAGTTTAGGGTGCCTCAAGTTCAAATGAAAAACTAAAAAAATCTGTCACAAAGAACCTTTTTCCATCTGCAGCAGTATGTTCTTGCCAATCAGAAGCTACCTGCTCAGCCGTACCGGGTTGTACATTCGTACCCTGTGTTATTTGTAAAAAAATATTAACATTACAGTATAAATTGCATGATATGGCCTAGAAAAAATTCATATTTAACATTTAGGACTTGGTTGGGATCACTTCTTGTTTTTATTTTTTGTTTTTAATAAACAACTAAAAAATAAGAGAACATATTCGTTTAATTAGTTTTTCTTCTTTTAGATAGATTTATTGGTTAATTGAAACAGTATAAAAAGATTTTTCTGCTTTTTATAATTTAAAACTATTTTTTTCTAAAAGACTCCCGCCTTCCCCTACTCCCAGCTCGCCCCTTCCTCCCATCCATGCCTCTGATTGCCGACTCAACATAATAAATCCACCACTACCCAATTAACTAATCCTTTGCTACTCCAAACCAGAGCAGTTTTGTAGTTTTGATATTTCTCTCTCTCTTGTCATTAGGCAAAACATGTGGCTTCATGGGACAAGAAATAAATGGGCTTTTAGTATTTAAAACAATAAAAGAATAAGAATATCAAACATTTTTTTACTTCAAGTAAGAACATAAACAAAAATAAGGTAAAATAAAATGATCCCAAGTAAACATCTTATTTTCTAGGAACACGCAAAAGCTGAAAAACAATCTCACCGCTACAGAACCAACGATTATAGGTTGTTGTGTGGCGTGCATCAAGGGCGTTAAAGGAGATAAGCTTTGAGTCCCTGATGTACCCCAAGATGGTCCACTAGTAGGTGCAACAGGTGCATGCACGTGGATCGTTGGCTGATACTGTGAAGAGGCATTCATGGTATTCAGCGGTTGGCCATAAGATGTTGCAAACTAAACAATAAAAATGTAATCATTCAAAACAAAATAACAAAAGAATGTTCTCTGATTAAACATAAAATGAGGTAAAATATGTAAAATTACCGTGTACGAGGAAGAAAGAGGCATCCCGACACCACCTAGATTAGGCACAATATTATTTGGCAACTGCATGCTTTGCGCACCAGCTGTGATGGATCTATTTTGTTGAATGTAGGGCATAGGAATCGCCTGCAACGAAGGTGCACCTTGAACTGCTAGGTCAAAATTTTCATCAGGGTTAAGATAAGTGGGATACCTGAGTTTGACCAGAAATTCCAACATTTGGTCCAGTCATGCCTTGCACAGTTGGCCTGAATTGTTGGGTAGCTACCGGATTGAACTGATGAGCTTGTTGAGGTGGAGCAACAGTTCTAAACTGCATTATCAAAAAATCAGATTTTAGAAAAAAATCATTGATATTAATATAAACAAGGTACCTGAAACTCCACAGAAAAAGCCTAACCTGCATAGGCATGGGAGGACCAAAATTTGGAGGGGGACCAGCAGATCCTACGACAGAAGGCCTTATAGGCTTCAAATAAAAATTTTAAACATATGAGAATCTTACCAAGGCACCTCAGCTCATATTCTTATACATATTTCGGTATCTATAATAAACAAGAATTATGAGAGTAGGTAATCCAAATATGCAAATGGCAAACCAACCTGTGGCCCAGAAGATTGTGGATTGCTGGCCATCTCAGTAAATACTCAAGCAGCGACAGGAAGAAGTAACTGCAAAACCAATATGTTAAATTTAGAAGGCGAAGCATAATCTTTTTCCCAAAAAATTAACAATGAAATACATCTCTTCCTTAACACTCAAAATAATATTCAAGAGCTTTTTGTAATTTAAAAGTATGGGTATTTAAGCAATTTACTAAAAGGAAAACATATAGCATCACATCTCATACCCTTTCATAGTTGGCATATAGTTACCAGTCCAATCATCCTTAGACAAATCATACTTAATCTTTACCCAACCTCTCTCTTTCTCCATTGATAAATCCGGTCACACCCCAACCCCCTTTTGCCTTCCTCCTTTCCTCCCCATCCCCTTCAGTAAGCCTCTCTTCGGCTCCTTCCCATGCATGTCAACGGCACACATATGGAGCTATATGCTTGGTGCGGCATGGCACATCAAAATAGCGTGCGCTATTTGCGCTATTTGATCCTTACATTGGCAATGGTGAATTGTGCAATGCGCAAAAAATGCACGTGTTTTATTAATATGTTAAATTTTAAATTTTAATTAACTTTTTTTAGATTTAAATACTAATATCACAATTAACTATTAATTAATTTAATGATTTAATTTTTTGACAGATTTAAAACTGTCATTTTTACTATTTGGCATGATTTAGGCTAAATTATGTTTAAATCTATTGATTTAAGTTTTTTGTAGAATTTAAACTTGTCGTTTTTCTAGTTTGGAAGGATATTTATGATTAAATTTTGTTCAAATTAACCTATTGTTTGATATTTAATTGTATTTTATATTAATATTATTTTTAAATTATTTTATATTGTGCGCCATGTTTTAAATGGCACGCCCATGCCATGCGCTATGCGTCATAGCTCGACGGAGAACTTTGCATCATGGTGTTTTTCGATGTTCACAAATATGCGCCTTCCCTCCCCCCCCCCCCCCCTCTCTCTTCCACATACTCAATCAATACCCCGTCTCTCTCCCCCCTACTCCTATTCACCCAAACCCCTCTATCCCTCTCCTCGCTCCACTCTCTCTCTCCCTCTCTCTTTCAATCAAAATATTTGCCTAATCCCTCCTCTCCCTCCACTCATCAATCCCCTCCTCTACCCCTACACATTCTCCATCATTCTCACTACATCTTCCAACTTAGCTAACTCCATCCCTTATTCCCATCTCGCTTTCACATCACATAATCATATCCCTTCTCTCTCCCCTACTTTTGTCTCATGTATAATCACTCTCCCCACCATTTTAGTATGATTGTATGCAGACATAATTTTATGATTTCAAACCACACCCCCTTCCCCCACCATCACCAAAACTATAAAATCAAATGATCTTTAAGGTCCTCATCATTATTTATCTTCTTTTTTCCTTGCCTCCCTTTTGAGTTATTGAGCATGGGTAACAATCTAATACTAATGTTTCTAAAAATCAATTTGGATTCATGTCAGGTAGGTCTACTATGGAAGTTATACATTTATTGAGAGGTTTGATGGAGAAGTATAGAGAGAATAAAGATGATCTACATGTGATATTTATCGATTTAAAGATAGCATATAATAAAGTTCCAAGAGAAGTGCTCTAGAGATTCTACAAAAGAAATGAGTTAATAATGCTAATATTCTGGTCATTAAGGATATGTCTGCAATATTTGTTATTTTTTGTTTAAAAACAAGGTGGTTTGACCAAGTATTTTCCTATTTCAGTTGGATTATATCAAAGATTAGTTTTAAGCCCATATATTTTTCTTTCAGTCATGCATGTTCTTACTAGACATTTATAAGAAGATATACCCTGGTGTATGTATTTTGCTGATGATATTCTTCTTGTTGATATTTGATAAGACTAGTGAGGGAATTGAAGGAAAACTTGAATTATGGAGGTTAACCTTAGAGTCTAAAGGTTTTCGTTTGATTATATCTAAAATCGAATACATAGAGTGTAATTTTAGTAGTAATAGATCTACAAGGGGGGTTGTGATTTTGGAGAATCAAGTCATTAATAATAGTACATGTTTTAGATATATTGGGTTTATTATTCAAAGTGATGGTGAAATAAATGGGGATATTATTAGTAGAGTTCAAGTTGGATGGTTAAAGTGGAGGAATGCATCGGACATGTTGTGTGATAGAGAAGTACCCCTCAAACTTAAGGGAAATTTCTATAAGATGGTGGTGAGACCTACAATGCTTTATGGCACAAAATGATGGCAATTAAAAGAGAAGCATAAAATTAAGTGTTGTTGAGCTGAGGGCTCAGGCAGATGAGAAGCTTCACTCTTAGAGACAGAATGCAAAACAAGTATATACGTGAAAAGGTTGGAGTAGCTCCAGTGGTAGACAAGATTTGAGAGAGTCGCATTAGATGGTACGGACGGATAAAACATCGGCATTTCGATGACCCGGTTAGGAGAGTAGATGTAATAGATTTGGCCTGTGTTAAGAAAGGAAGATATAGACTTAAAAAAGACATGGCAAGAAAATAGTATAAATGACATTTTTTATTAAATTAAAATGAGAATTCAACTCTTAACATCATCAATGGAGAAAAAGGATTCATGTAGTTGCCACATTGTTGATGTTGTTGCCTTGCCTCCCTTTCTAGCTCTAGTAAACCCCTCGAAAATAAATATAATAATAATAAATAGGACAATTAATCAGATCTTCACTTAGTAAAATGGTTTATGCATCATTAATTCTCTCTGACCATAGCAACTTAGCCAACCCATTTAATATAAATGAAAAGGTCTGGCTAAATTTAACAAAAAAATCGTTTGGTAGACAAAAAGGGAAGCTCATTTCACCAGGATGAACGTGGCAAAGTTTGAATAAATGATGATCACCATCATGGTTATGTGAAGCATTGAAACATAAAACTCATCTTTGAGAAGCCACTGCTTAATTAACATGCCAAAAAGAACTTTTTCATGCCAACTTCATTAGAAATTGCATTCATTTAAACAAAACCTTTTTATTTGTCAAATCTTAATAAATTATTTACTAATGCTATCATGAGAATTTATAAATAGTATAACTTTTTTTTACAGCCCCACTTACATCATTATTTTGAGCACCAACGATTATCATATTTTTAAGGAACAATGTTTCTTCTTAAAATAAATCAAACTTTAAACGTCACTATTATTTTACATAAATTATCCAATGCATGAGGCTTCTACCAATGAGGGTTTAACGTAATAACCTTACCATTGCATTAAAAAAAAATTAGCAGCTCACTTCTCTGATGGAAAACAATGACTTCAATGTCATAATCGATGGAGCATAATCTTTTTTGCAAAAAAAAAAAAAACATTGACAGGCCGCTTCTCTGATAGAAACCAATGGCTTCAAAGTCCTAATTGATGAAGCATAACCTTTTTTGCAAAATAAAAAAAAATCTAACGTACATATTAAATATCCAAGAGTGGCACAACTAAATTCTCAATCAACAAGAACAAGTTAAATCAACATTAAAAAACCTTGTAAGCATTTTCAGTATCCCTTAAAAATTCTCACCCGACACAAACCACATCCCACCCTCCCAAACACATACAATTACATCATCAATGTCCCTCCTAAACTAACTAAAATCTCATTCAAATCCCGTTTTACATTACTTCTATCCAGATTTTCTTTAAAACCTAAATAGGGAAGCATTTTTAGTATCTCTTAAAGAGTCTCGTTTTCCAACAACTTGTTCCAATATACCAATAAAAAAGCTTTATAACAACAAATGGTATGAAAAAGGGTCTACTAACTCTTTAATCATTAATGTGAATGCTTAATTATAAGGTTGCATCTCTTTTCCATAGGTAATGTACATTAAGCCTGTGAGATAATGTTCCTACTATCAAATACTAATGCAGGAATCAGTTATAACAAATTCATTCTGTGAATCCCTTGCCCGAGTTATTTCCTTTCATGTTAACAACCGATCCTTGCATTTCAACTTCAATGGGCTGTTTGGTTAACTGAGATCTAAGGTGTAAACTAGTCTTAATAAAAGACTCCTCTTGTTAGGTTCATCAGACAACATAAGATTATGTTGTTAGGGTGCCAAGATCTTGGGTTATAACTTGTTCCAATATCAGCTGTCACTTCTCTAGTTAATTGGCATCCTGAGTTTCCAATACCAAATTTAAGTCAACTCAAGAATGTTGTAATTTATATATCAGCCAAATTTTCTAACGCCTAGATACAAAGATATCTTGGTTGGTTACCCAATTGAGAAAATAGAAATCCTAGGATCATCCATCATTCTAGATCTTCAAAACTATAACAATGAACCAAATTTATTGCACCTTGTTAACATTAAAGTGCCGCCCAAAAAACACTAAAATTAAGGTAATATTGAACCAAAGAATCCTTAAGATAGCTACTATCTAGATTGGCCAAACCTATATAGAAGCTATGTTGATGGAAAAATAAATAAATAAGAAACAAAAAAAAAATAGATTAGAGCCCCTTATTATCATTAGACAGCATTTGCAACCATTCCAGAAAATAGGAGATGCCCCTCTTCACTATGAGATAAAACATCCCTTCTTTTGCTTATTGACTACTTCCTATACAAGACTCGGAGCCAGCCCTGACTATAGCACCACAATCCAGATAACATTGTACTCCAAAAAAAGTGAATAAAACAGTCCCCTAACTATCATCCAGGCATTTTTCCAACTTTAGGGTTATATTTATAAAACTACTAATGCATACAAAAAGGGTAGAGAATTATAAGCATATATTAGGTTGTCAAACCAAAATTCAAATTTGACACAGTTCCACTAGGGTACATCAAAAGCTAATCTCTGCAAAGAACCAAATTCAGCACAATCCATTTTATCACTTTTTCTTAATGGATCAAAATATGAAACCAATCCTAGTAAGCTCAACTTTATAACTACAACCTAAAAATTAAACCTAGAGAACACAGATAAAAGCGAAGCTGGGACTTTTTGTCTAATAAATCTATCATATATCCTAAACAAAATATACCCATGATAAGCAAATCACGAGCTTTTTGAAAGCCCATTATAAATTCCAATGTTTTATCAGGGATGTCATATCACAACTCAATAAAACTAAATAAGAGGCGCGAAGCATAGAACGGAATCCCCCAGCCCTAAACCTAACTCGCCGGACAGATAAAAAAGTGACGCAAGCAATAGATCGAGAGTTAGATAGAATGCCGCACCCTAACTCATGCGAAGGCGCGTCGGTCGTATAGTTGCTGCAAACGATCGTCAGACAAAAATTGAACTGCCACTGTCGCTCTATTGTCGTGCAAAGAACCCGGGGCTAGGGTTTTTGAAGAAGGGAGAAAAGAGAAAATTAATATTTAGAGTTCTGGTTCGCTCACCTTGAGCCGTATTTGCTTCTCAAGTGGGAAAATTGGCTTTACCGGCTTTGCAATTATATATATATATGGTTTTTTTCATTCATACAACCACTGAATTTTAAGATCTAATAAATATAAATTTATACTTGATACATCCTCGAAAAATTATCTTGATCAGGCACGAATCTCGATGCAAAATATAGTCGGAAACTTCAAAAATTAAATCTGGGATCTCCCGAACTCCGATTTCAGCGAACTTATAGTCAAACTGAGCGTCTCGGAAATATGAACCCAACGACACCAAATTCAACTCGATCCGAGCCCAAATGAGTCTAAATCGAAGACTCGAAGTGCTGTTGGAAGGTTCGAATCACAATTTGAGTTATCAAACGGTCTCCGAATTTAACGAGCTTATACTCAAATCGAACTGCTCGAAGAGACGAATCCAACGAGCCCAATATCACCAAATTCTGAAATAACTAAAGCCTCCAAATGCCTGACGAATGGTCCATGATCAAGGGGTTCAATATCGGCCACCCATCCAATCACTCCCCATTTACACTTGATCTCTCGCCTATTTACGGGGCATGCCACTCCAAAAAATCTATAAATAAACCCCTCATTTCTTTTGAAAGGGGACCCAAGCAAGAAGAGAAGAGGAGAAGAGAAGGAAGAGAAGGAAGAAGCTCCTCCTCGACCACCGCCGGAAACTCGCCGGACCACCGCAGGAGCCTCGCCGGACCACCGCCGGAGCCTCGTTGGACCACCGCCAGAGCTTCGCCGGACCACCACATGAGGCCCTCACCCTCGCTAGAACTTCGCCGGAACCTCGCTGGAACCTCGCCGGACCACCGCAAAAGCCTCGCCGGACCACCGTCGGAGCCTTGCCGGACCACCGACAGAGCTTCGCTGAACCACCACATGAGGCCCTCACCCTCGCCGGACCACCGCCAGAACTTCGCCGGACCACCGCCCGGAGCCTCGCCGGACCACCGCAAGAGCCTCGTCGTACCACCGCCGCAGCCTCGCCGGACCACCGCCGGAGTCTTATTGGACCAACACCTGAGGCCCTCACCTTCACCAAAGGCCCTCACCTTTATCAGAAGGCCCTCACATTCGCCAAAGGCCCTCATCTTTGCCAGAGGCCCTCACCTTTACCAGAGGCCCTCACCTCCGTCGGACCACCGTCTGACATCGTTGCTCCGCCGAACAACCACTTGAGACCCTGTGCTCAACCAGGACAACACCTGAGGCCCGGACTTCTACTGCGCCACTACCTGACTCCTAGAGTTCTACCAGAGTATCGCCCTACTACAACGGTCTTTCAGATCCCGGTCTCCTGCCGACTACGGTCCTCCCGACCTCCGTTGCCTACTATGGCCACTCCGACCTCCATCACCAGACAATGGTCACTCAGACCCCGGTCTCCTGCGGACTACGGTCCTCCCGACCTTCGTCGCCTACTATGGTCCTTCCGACCTCCATCACCAGACAACGGTCTTTCTGACCTCCATCATATCGACTATGGTCATGCTGACAAAATAAATACATCTATTGTAACTCCCACCATGTAATACACTCTATATGATGTACGTTTGTGACATCAAGCCAAGGCCTTCTCCCTAAGAAGGCCTCATTTGTAATCGACTACAAATACTAGTGGATTCATTCAAACTGGGCCAGGCCCCATGGTTTTCCCCCTTTTCAGGGGTTTTCCACGTAAAAACTCTGGTGTCTCTTATGAACGCTACATCCTCTCACTTATCTGATTGTGTGCTGGATCTTCGTACAATTCTAAGACGTTAAACTATATATATTTCTCTACCGTCGTGAATACTCCAGGATGCAGCAATACTTATTTTCATAATAATTTACTATTTAAAGTGCATTAAAATATATTTTAAATAAATAAATAAATAATTTTGATATTTCTATATAATTTAGAATTTTAGATATTTCATGAATAAACAAAAAAATTAGTTGTTAATTATAGAAATACCTAAAATTCAATGATATTTATATAAATATATTTTATACATATTTATATTATATATATATATATATATATATATATATATATATATATATATATATATATATATATATATATATATATATATATATATATATATATATATATATATATATATATATATATATAATTTCATGCAAAAAAACATCAGATTGACTTTTAATTCTGGAATTTATGTTAAAATTAATTTTAATTGTTGATTCGATTTGTTCTGAATTTTTTTTATTCATAACTAACATATTAAATATCAAATATTAGTATATATGATAAGGTATTTGATGTCATTAAAATTTTACATATAGATTAAATAAATTAAACAAATTCAAGCATATTTGTGCTTAAAATTAATCAAATCTATCCAATTAGTATTCAAATTAAGAAAATGTTATGAATAATAGTTCTAATAATTATAAAGATGCTAATGTAAAGTGTGATCATATAAAGTATTTCTTATTAGAGTTCATAGCAAATATAGAAATTTCTAATTCTATTAAATATTCCTAATATTCCTATACTTTAACTGCAGTCATCTCTACAAGAACTATTTATAAGAAAGGAAATGAATTCATGGGTGGGTCTAGCAAAATTTATTATTCATTAATTTGCTTGGAGTTAGGGGCCCATATACTATTTTAGTGATTGTTAGCATTCCGTTTATGATAACTATTCCAATAAGTATCCATTTAAATGAGGGACACTTTCAGCAAAAAGAAAAATGATAAGTATAGATAATTTGGTGGAACCAGTATGGCTAGAGTTGTAAACGAAATCGAGTTGAGCCATGCTTTGGCATGTTTGAGCTTGAGCTTGTTTGCCAAGATCGTGTTTGAGCTCGGCTTGATAAAATTTGAGCTTCGTTGGTACTTGTTCGAGCTCAAGCTCTTTTAAAAACCTCTTGTTGGAGCTCAGCTTGTGTTCATGTTCAAGCTTAGTTCATTTTTTACTTATCGAGCAGCTCATTTAACGAACACAGCAGGGCCACTCACAAAATAATAATAATAATAATAAATCGAGCAACTTGCCAACAGACAGCCCGAATTGTTACGCCCATCTGTCAGGGGTGGAAGATTTCTTAATAAGCCCAACCCACCCCATCGCCAACTTTTAAACGCACTCCCACTATATTTTGTTATATAGAGCAAAATCATGTTGATTATCATGGAGTGGAACTAAACCAATGTCATATAATTAATTTAATGATAAGAGTCTTACGATAGTATTATTGGATGCCAAAACATTTACTGTGACTAAGAGATGAGGAGCTTAATGTTTTAGCTTTGTATAAAGATTCGGGACGGAAACATATACAAGACAGAAGTGCAATAATCATAAGAGACACCATAATTTTCATATGAAAAATTCCAATATGGGAAAAAATCATGGAGTCTTGCCTAGTTAAAATGACTTCACTAGTATTGGTTGTTAATTACAAATGATGTCTTTCCTTCGGGAAATGTGTTGGCTAAATGTAGCAAATATACACTGTATAGAACGTATTGCATAGTTGGAGTTAGGATAATCCAATGAAATGAGAGCTATTCTCAAAAGAATATTGTTCAGTTCATTTAGTTAGTAGAATTATATTTGGATGGCAAAGGTCAGAGGAACCTTAGTCAACGAGTGACAGAGGGCAGAAGGAATGTAGTCGGGTGACGATGGCGGGAGGGGCCATAGTCGGGAGATGACAGAGCTCGGAAGGGCCATAGTAGGGCTATCGTGGTCTAGGGGTTGTAGTCAAAGGATTGTGGTCAGAGGGATTGTATTTTGATGACGGTGGTCAAAGAGATCATTGTCGGCAAGCAACAATAGAGGGGTAAGAGCCCACAATGGTGGTCAGAAGGAGGTCCAACAAAAATGATTGTGCAAAGGTCTAGTAATGGCGCCTAAGCGTTGAGGGTTTGTTGGCAGTGGTGCTGGGGTGGAGCTCCGAGATTTTTCAAGCCTCGGAGCTCAAAATATTTTGAGTCACGAGCTCATGGTCCAAGCCTCCTCATCCACTTGTAAAGAGTGAGGCTTTATTTATAAATTTTGAGAGTGACATGATCCATAAATATGAAGAAGAAACAAGGCAAATTTCGAAGTACTCCATCAGACAACCCGTATTGATTGCCTCGATCATGGAGCGGTGATTAAGCATTTAAGTGCCTTAATGACGTTAAAATTAAGAAATCTTGTGCTCGTTGGATACGTCTCATCGAGTCCCTCGATTTGACTATAAGCATGTTTAAGTTGGAGATCATTTGATTATCCAATTAATGTTACGAGGCTTCCAAATATGCTTTAAATCCTTGATTTGAGCCCATTTGGACTCGGATTGGATTGATTTCAGTGTTGTTGGGCTCATTTCGCCGGGCCGTTTAGTTTGATCATAAATTTGTTGAAATTGGAGTTTGGAAATTCAAACTTGATGTGTCTCAATATTCATGCTTGATTCCAAGTATATTTATATTATTGTACTCCCTTTCATATGCCATAATATCATTAGACATATATGTTAAATGTATTTTTATTAATAAATTATTTATTTATTTATATATATTGGTCAACTTAATTTTCTCAAGAGATAAATTAATATAATTCATTTTAATGCACAGACTTTATGACCACATAATGCATATCGTAGTCATAATATAAAAGAAATAAAAAGTTTCACGTTTTTTTTATAAAGGATAATACATTAAGACCAAGAAAAAGGATTACAATAAGCAAAGAAGCAAAATGACCAAAAAACAAAGAGAATACATGAAAGTTCAATCTGAACGGCTCAGTAACAGGCCGAGGCTACCAACACCCCTGAAGTTACGCTCAGACCATCCAATTTGGTGAATAGTACAGTGTAGCTGTAAAACCCCCTCAGATTTTCCATTTTTTTTAGTGTTGTTAGTCCGTACGAACTGACTTTAGTACGGGACGAATTGAAGAAAATTGTGAAAATCTGTATGGTTAGTATGTACGAACCTGAGTTCGTCCGTACGAACCTGAATTCGTCGGGACAAAAATTGTTCAGAGAGCAAGTCGTCCCGGGATGAATAGAATTCGTCCGGGACGATCGGATTTGATAAATATCTGATTTTGAGAAATTTCGAAGAGAGAGAAAATTGGAGAGAGAAAGAGAAGGAAAAGGCTTAGTTTCGGAGGCCGCGGAGCGATTTTCGTCCGACGACGCAGTTGGAAGATTTGTTCGTCTCGCAGTAAGGAATTTAAATCCTATTTCTGATTTTGAAGATTTCGTGTTTTGGTATTTTTCTGCTCAGTTTTGTGTTTCTATTACCGAAAAATGTGCATATCTTTGTATTGACGAAACTTTTATCGCGTAACTTTTGCTATGTTGAAGAAATGATGATTTTGTACGCTTTGAGTATTTTCTGGAAAGTTTTCACCGGGTATTTTGAATTCTATAGGATTTTTATCGAATAGGAAATTATCAGGCTATTGAAAAATATTGATTCAGTACAAGTAAAATTTTGAAACGTTGTTTTATACGATTTTTAGTAATTTGATAATTTTCTGAAACTGTGCATTTTATAACGACTTCTATCTACTATACAATATTTTAAGGGATTTTCTTCAATCGAGTTAAATTGTGTTTATTGGTTGCAATGTATTCATGAGATGTATATGAATGTGGATATATGATTGAAATTACTGTTATATTACTGAAAGGCAAGTAAAGACTAGTTGAACCGTTGGTTGGAGATTGATTTGACCTGTACAGGATGGTTGGCCAACGAGCTTTCCTTTAAAAAGGGTTTGGTGTTATCCTCTATTGATCATCGATATAATGATTGAGAGTCATAAGGAGTATGCCGACGGGCGGCCGACGGGCAAGAATGACGGCTCTATTGAACCAACGGATACAACGATACATCAATATTAACCTTAAAAAACGCCTTAATAGCCAGTGATTGTACTTGTCGAGTAAGACTATTGTGTTGAATTGCATGTTTAAAGTATTGTTCTTATGATTTCCTTATGGATTTACTGATATTTAATTGATCTATTGTTACTGATTGATTTATTGATTATCGTACGCGTTTATTTATATCGACGGATTTATTGAAGATTTATTGATATTGAATGGATTTACTGACGGATTTACGAGTTTACCGTTACTGTACGATTTCATTTATACGGCATACTGTACATGTCACTGGATATAAATACTGAATGGATATTAATATTGCATTAATATTATTGATACTACGGACATTGATATTATTGATTCATCGATACTATAGATTTATTGATACCATTGATTCATTGATGCACCAAATATTGATCTACTACATGTGATTCACTGAACACGTAATTAAGAATATGTTTTTACTGTATTGATTTGATTGTTTTATGTGATTTCGTACCGATTTATATTATTGACCGGAGATGATTTCTTTATTCAATGATTTGATTGATTCTATCGATATGATTTTGATTTAACTAAGATTACTGATATGATGCTTTTTCTCTATGAATTTGACCGATGTTTTCAGATATGATGGAATTGACGTATGTATTGATTTATTGAGCATTATGGATTTTCTATTGTTACAGATTCTCCTACTAATAATTGTGGATTTTATTGATTATGCATTGATTACTAATTTTCGTATATGCATAAATTCAATGATCATGTGCAAGTGACTGTTATTGATTTGACTGATTGACATGCATATTGTTTTAGTACCGTGCTTTGATTTCAGTTGTAGGTTTTTGGTGACATGTTGGGCTTTCTGAAGCTCATTATATGTGGTTAATATTTTCAGGTCAAGGCAAGGGAGCAGGAGATTGAGATTGATCATAAATTTTTAGGTTTTTGTCCTTTTGTTATAGTGATTCTTTTTTGTACTCAGGATAGGATGGAATACATGTGATTAATGTGTAGATCCTGAGTATTATAACTAAACTTTTGGGAATGGATAGAAATGTTTACTTGATGATTTAAATTATAGAATTTTGTTAGACTGTTTACTCATTCATGATTATAGATAGCTTTGCTAGTTAATGATTTAATGGATTAAAAGAATCATTCTTCCAAGTTAAATCTTGGGGCGTAATAGTAGCAACCAACCCAAGCGACCATCCAACCAACCGAGCAAAAAGACCCCCACCAAAGGTTGCCACGAGCCAACGATAGAGGAACGAGCCCCAGCCACATCATCGCCCGGCAAAACCACGGCCAACTGAAATAAAAATAGATGATTCAGCAAAAAGACTCATCAAGTAAGAGCAAAATGAAGAAAATAAGTCTAAGGGACCCAGCCACAGCCAAAAAATTCCAACCCCAAGCTCAACAATTGAGAAGGTTACCTCTCTTGTCTGCCCCTCCCACGCGCCCTCCCACGAGAGGCGACAGAAACCATCGGACGATCACGGAGCAAGGAAAGATCCTTCTAATAAACATCTTCCTCAAGAGACTCCGATGAAGAATCAGAGTCGTACTCATAATCAGACAAACCTTGAAGTCAATCAATGTGAACCCTCTCATCCATCCCAGAGTTGTCGCCAACATGATACAACAAAGCCTGAGGTTCAATGAGATTAACTGCACCTCAACAAGAGAATTAGGAACTAAAGGGTTGAGTGAAGAGGGAGAAACAACCGCAGTAGTATAACCCTCACACTCTACACCCGAAGGTGTAACAGAGCAATCCACTCCTAAAATAGCAGGGACAGAATTAGACTTATGTGAGCATACCACATCCAGGACACGATTAGGGGAAGGAGAAGGCTCAATATTACTCGTTACAGACCTACCCTCACAAGGCATAATATGTATCAAATTAATGCCGTTGTGGCATCATCATTGACACCGCCGATGTAATACGAATACGAGGCAAAGCATTTAATTTATACCTAACATTTTAATCATGACTCTCTATACTTTTTGCATTTTTTTAATTAGAAATGTAAGCAAATATATAAATGATAACTGTAAATAATGAGATATTTTTTGCATTGATTTTTCAGTGAAAATGTATTATTTTAATTTTCTTTGTACATAAAAGTACAAGAAATAGAAAACATTTTCAAGTATAGTATAGTGTCGCGGCGTCGGACATAATACCGTTGTGGCATCATCATTGACACCATCGATGCCCAATCTCTATTTAACAGCACCGCGACATCAAAGGAGTCAATGTTGTAAAGCCTAATTTCTGTATACACAACATTGCGACGTCAACTTTCAACGCCGTCAAGTCAAGGGAGTGTCATGTGGACATTACGGCGCTCAACCGTTAACAGCGCCATGACACTACATTTGTAATCATTAAGACCACGATCTATCAGTGAAGCGATGTGTCGATTCATTAAACAGTAGGTCAATGTCAGCAAGCGTCATAGCGGAGGAAACCGTTCAGCGCTGTGAAATTAATTTATTTTATGGGCATCGTGGCGCAAGTGTCTCGAGCGCCATGGCCCCAGAATCCACTTTCTATTTTTTTTCTATAAATAGTTCATAATGTTAGTAGGAGAGTTCAATTACTAGTTTAATTTTATTCTCTAATTCTTTTTTAGGGGATTCAATGAAGTATTATATAAATCTTGTAGTGTAATACTCATCTCCTTCGCTACAAGATGAAACGTATCGGCCTGTGGAGATGATATCTCAACCAATGCTATCAGAAGGCGGTGATCAAGCTTGATGTACATCCACTACCTAACTAAGTGCAAGCTAGTCGTCCTGCTATGAATCTTGGACTTTGAAGAAGTTAATCTTGAATCATGAACATGTGCAATACCTTTCAAGAATAGTAACTTGCAAAATTAATTTGTATAAGATATAAGATACTACATTGAAGAAGTAAATTACTAACAATAATATTTATACTTTTTGTACCTAGTCAAGAAGTAAATTAATATGCTTGAATTTGTTTAATTTATTTAATCTATATGTGAATTTTTAATGACTTCAAATGCCTTATCATATTTACTAATATTTGATATTTAATATGTTAGTTATGAATAAGAAAAATTCAGAACAAATCGAATCAACAATTAAAATTAATTTTAACATAAATTCCAGAATTAAAAGTCAATCTGATAAATATGAAAATAAAATTAAACTATTTACTAAATTTTTTAATTAAAAAAAAACTTACTTAATAGCATAAGTAGGAAAATAAAACTAAAATATTTATTAAAATTTTTAAGTAAAAAAAAAAAACAAGCTAAGTAAGAAAATAAAATTAAACAATTTACTAATTATTTTAAGTTAAAAATTAAACAGCTTACTTAAAAGCATAAGTACATAAATAAAATAAAACTATATACTGAAAGCCTTAGATGTGCAAGTTAAATTAAACATAATAAAAAATTCATAGGTAATAAAAATTTAGTAGTTCATCACTTCCTAATATATTAATGTCAAAATCATATAGAACATGATAACATCACCATTAGATACATCAATGCCTTATAGAATAAAATTACAATTAATTACGATGAGGGCAGTTGATTCTGTTATGATCATGTGTTTTACATAAATCACAAAGCCGCCTACATGATGAAATGCTCTCATCCATAGTGTTCTTATAGAATCTTGTTTGTGGTTTCCCGGTGTGTCTTCCGTAATTGGGTGATGCTAGTGGAAAAGTTTCTCTTTTAGAGTCATGAAGGCCCCAAAGCTGACGAGCAGGTATGCTATTAAACTCTGCTTTGTATATGTGATTGAAGTTTACTTTGGTATAATATTTTGAAACATAGGGTAGATGACTTCGCCTCATCGAAGCCAAACAACTTACAACATGTTCACAATCATAGGGAATATGATAAAGTAAGGGTCATCAACAACTGCACATACATGTAGACTAATGATAATTTTTCCCGTCAACAGTCTCTTTACATGTCATTCACCTGACATATGATAAAATTTCACCTAATATGATTTTTCAGACATGTCATTCACCTGAAACTCTGCCAAGTTGATTTTTGTAGGATTTGGCATTCTCCTTGTGTGTAGTTCGATCATGTGCAATGACTCTTCAGTTAACTGTGTGAAGAGATGTGTGAAGAGACTATTGCTCTCCAACTCATCCGTTTGTGAACATTCCAATTGATGCATGATTATACTAATGAAATTGTAGTATATTGAAGTAATCAAAGTCTGAATAGACAATCCACGAGCACTTTTAAGTGCACCATTAAATAATTCATATTTATAGTCATGACTCCATATTTAAGCTCGTTGTCATTTGTTAGCGTCCAATGTGCCACATCACAGTCTACCAGCCATTATATATTTCTTATTTAATACTTTGTAAATCAACCATGGTTCAATTAAATACACCAAGATCATCAATACTGCAAGCTGAGTACATTTTGTGGCATAACAAATCAACATTTGCAATACTCATTTTGTGAACTACTTTCTTAAAGTTCTCTCAAAGATGCCAAAGGCAGTGACAATGAGCCACATTTAGGAATGCATCTTGGCACCCACTGGCTAGACTTACATGTCTGTCTAAAATAATGCAAAGTATATTCTCTATTCCTAACCATTGGTAAAGTTTCATGCAGATAAATAAGAAACCATAACCATGACTCATTATATTCTGACTCAATAATTGTGAAAGCCAAGGGGAATAATCCATTTTCACATCCATACCAATTATGGTGTGTAGATTTCCCCTATATTTATCAAGCAAAAATGTTCCATCAAGGCTTAGAACTGGTCGAAAATACCTCTAACAAGCAATTGAGGCCCAAAAGCCCTTAAAATTCTCCAAAATCGATGAGTGCTATTAGGAATTTGGTATATTGTTTATGACATGACGGAGACAACAACTTTTATAAATAAATTCATTGTCATATAGGACTCCTCCCAACTTCTAAATACAACTTTAATGGCCTTTATCCTAGCATCCCAAGCCTTCACTTAGGAAACCTTATTGTTGAATTTAGCTTCAATATGACTAATTAATTATCTGGGTTTTCAGTCCATTTATTATATAATAGCTTGTAGAATAAAGAAAGTGATAAATAAAGAAGTGTATTGTCAATGATATGTGGATAGAATTGGAGTAGTGCATGTCTGATTATTCCCTAATTTGAAAATTCTCCACGAACCTCCTAGACACTTGCTTGCATAGGCATGCAAACATCATAAACACGGTCAATAAGGGCAATATGGTGTACACATGATATTGTCAACTTTTGCTTATTTGATGCTAACATTATAAATTCAACATTATTTAATATTGACCAATGACAATGCAAATTGTAGGTCTGTCTTAATTGCAAAGGACATCCCTTCCACTAACTCTTGTGGAATCTGTAATTCTTCTCCTACTCTATTACTCTTGATATCATCTTCAATGTCAAGCTCTGCAAAGTTATTATTGCAAACCATCTATTCTTCTGCATTTATAGACCTTAGACAATTATTTATAATCAAATTTTGCAAGACGCCATGAACTATTATGTTAGGCAAATTTAACTTAGATGAATAGTCTTTTACATTGTCATCAAGCTCATCATCAGAACCACTACTCATTGTCTCATAGACTTTAAGACTTGTTGGCATATGACCCTCATACCTTCCTCTTCATCAATGTTATGATGAGATGATTTGCGGAGATGCAATGTTTAGATCAACTTCATCCCTCATGAAACTATTGATCATGCAATCACTCAACATTATAATTATAACATATAAAGCATGATAAACAGGATAAATCTATACTACTATTATAAAAGGGGCTTGAGTTTCCTTCCTCCGGCAAATCTTGTTCATCCATTCTACTTATTTTTTAATTATCTTGGCCGTTCATTCTATTAAAAATATTTAATAAATAAAAAAAAATCACATTAAATATCAAAATATATAATAATGACTATCCGTTGCATTTACCTCATAAATTAATTACTTCTTAAATTTACTATCTCAATTAATATAATTTTTATTATTCTTCAAATCCCCTTCATATTCCACCTAAATTAATTACTTTTCAAAAACCCGCTTCATATTCCACCTAAATTTAAATAGTTTTATGTTTCAAATCTATACTACTATATAAAAGTGGCTTAGGATTCCACTCATAGCAAATCTTGATTGTTCATCTATAACTTTTAAATTAATCTACAACGTTCATATATGACTCTTCGAAATCTACCATTTATCAGCAAGTAATAATGCTATTAATCTGTACTACTATATAAGAGTGGCTTGGGATTCCACTCATAGCAAATCTTGATCGTTCATTTATAACTTTTAAATTAATCTACAAAGTTCATATATGACTCTTCAAAATCTACCATTTATCAGCAAGTAATAATGCTATTAATCAGAATTTTTAAAACTGATTTCAAACAATTTCTTCCGACTCTTTATCTCATCGGAATTTTTAAAACTGATTTCAAACAATTACTTCCGGCTCTCTTTATCTCATATGACCAATTTAATTAATAAATCCTTATTAAAACTGCATTAATGTTCCTTTTACCTAATTCTATAGTAATATTAAATACCCGGTTATGATTCTTCCTTGAAATCCAAACGCCACCCTTCAGATGCACTTCCCCAATTTTAAATTGTAAATAATTAAACGCAACTCTTTGTATGAACTTATTCAATATTGGATTCTTCTATTGAAATACAGATGGCGGAGTAAATCCAAACGCTAACCCTTCGTATTCCCACTTTCAACCCTTCTTATTCCAACTTTCAAATATATATTTGGCAACCCTTTATATGCACTTCCCCGTTCCCCTTGCTCACATAACCCGCCCGCCTGCTAGCGTAACCCTTTGGCTTCTTATTTCGTCACGTGGGAACCCGCCTATTTTGGTTGAGAAAGGTATGAATCTTCTTCTTCTTAATTTTTTTTGTCTGTTTGAGGTCGCAATCTTATTCTTCTTACATCAAAACTGTTTGGAGAATTAACCACTTTGTGATTCATTACCTCTGAATCATAATATTTTCAAATCAAAATAAGGTTTTTTTTTTTTGAATGATTCGAAAAGAGTAAAATCTACTGGATTTTTTTGTTGAATCAAATTTATCTTTTTTTTTTTTTTTGCTATCTTTTTCGCTTATATTGTCTATAATAAGTGAAAAAAAAAACTAAATATTTATATATTTTATCAATTAAAAACATTTCAATTAATTTTTATTTTAAAAATTTTAGTTATCTTAAAAATACTAAAATTTTAAACATTTTATCAAATGAAAAATTTAATACTCAAATTTACGCGAGCTCAATAGTGAATATTTTTCATGTTATAGATAATCAAATTTTTATTCATCTTCACAAACGGCATATAAGATGGTTTTATACGCTCATTAATTTTATTTAATTAGTTATTTATTTGTTTCATTACCACATGCATAGCTTTGTAGAAAGTGGATCGCAGGAAGGATGAAAGCTTTGTAGGAACTCAAGCCCAAAGCAAACAAGGTAAAAATGGAAGTGAAATTTCTATAAAGATTATTGTAGTTCATCACTTAAGCTCATTGTGAAATTTATTTACAATATTTAAAGTTATTTTTATAAATTTATTTCTTATGAACTAATTCATTTAAGTTTTAACGAATTTTGAAATTTCATCAAGGTTATATTAAACATTCATAAATTGAACATTTTTTTCCAAATACTGCGAATTGTACTGAATTTGGAAGGTAATAGTGTTACATGTATACTATCTATACTATCTATACTATACTACTATATAAGTGTGGCTTGGGAATCCACCCATAGCAAATCTCGATCGTTCATCTATAAATTTTAAGTTAATCTACAACATTCATTATAAACACTTCATATCTATTCTACTATTATAAAGGGTTTGAATTTCCTTCCCCCAAATCTTGATCATCCATTATATTTCTCCTTAAATTATCTTGGCCATCCATTATATTATAAATATTTAATAAATAAAAAAATTACTTATATAAAGCTCATTAAACATTTTACCGTCTTAATCTATTCGTCCGTTCAACTTCTTAATTTATTAATTCTTATTTAATTATTTGATTAAATAAATAAGGAGTTATTAATTCTTCTTAAGAATTAATAAATTATTTTCCCTAAGTTCTGTCAGTTTCATTAATTAATTAATCAATGTTTGGAGTAAATTGTTTTCCCTTAGTTTCCGTCTGTTTAACTTATTTAATTTAATTTCTTCATTCTTCTCAACATTTTATTAACTCCGTTTTAGAAAGCAATAAAAAAGCCGTCCCAAATGAAGCTTTAGTTACATTTACAAAAAGTTGAGTCTTTCTCAAAACATTAAATAGCTTGCAAGATGTTACTTCGTGTAACAATAACATCTATCTGAAGAAGACACCTTGTTAGACAGCCACGTAGACTGACTACAATCAACCTTACAGATAGTCTCAACACTCTCTAAAGGGCAATTACTTTGGAAAATATAAACTTAAAACATTTTTGAAACATTTAAAAAAGTTCAATTAGAGTAGAGCTAGATGACATGCTATGATGATGCTTGTGAATGGACAACCAAATTCATTATGCAATAAACCATTGACTTGCTTACATAGTGTATATATAACGTTAGTCCAAATCAAATTTGAATATGAAAGCTTCAGTTTAGTCAAGCACAAATTACAATAAGCCTTCTACCTCATTTTTTGAATAAAAAATAATAATTAACAAAAAAAAAAAAACGTCTTATTCTTAGACTTAATAGGCTTAATTGCTTCTTTGAACTTGGGATATGTTTGGTTGGGGGTTTTAGATGGCAATTTAAGTGTTAAGTAGAGTTGAGCAGTTTGGCTGATGAAAAAAATAAATTAATGTATGTTGGCATTAAACTAATAAAAATATTTAATTATAATTTAGCTTAAACTCATTTTTTTAATTAAGCATGGTGTTTTAATATTATGTAAACATAAGTTGATTTGTGATTAAGAGGCCTCGAACAATACTGTATAAACAAACCTCAACTAATTCTTCAGTGCTTGCTCCTTCATTGTGGGAGATAAGATCAAATTTATAGCCTTGATTAACTTATTTGCAGCTATCTTGACGCTTGTGGCATCATTGTTATATGGAACAAGATTTTGTCTCTTTAATGGCTCTGGTGCAACTCCCAACCAACATAATCTCTTAGTCCAATAAAACAGATCTATGTTATAAACCCAACTGAGCTAATTATCTTATTGGTGCATATGTCCCTTTAGATAAAGATCTATATAAACACTCCTTTTTCATCCTTAAGTTATCTTCTTTTTTGTCTTTGTACTTTATTCAGTCGTGAGGCATTTACTTTAAGGCATATTTTATGTTCGCCCTACGTTTAGTAAAATATGTGTTGATGTATTTTTTTGTGATATCATGATTGAGATAGCATTATACAAAAAAAAAATTTAAATCGCCAATGCCGGTCCTAAGCCCAAATGAAAAAGGTTGAGGGTTTATTTTTGTTACAATATAAAATTTATGTTGTTCTTCTAAAAATTTAGAAAATAGAATATTTGACATATTAGGAAATATCATCCATGCTGTGTAGAATCAACTTACATTCTCAATTTATCTTTGGTGGGACCTTTAATGCTTTTCAAGTAAGAAGCAATCTCTTCATATAAAAAATTCATCATTACTTATTGCTTCCATTTTGGTTGTGCAGTGGTAAGATAACAAATTGTGGCATTGCAATTATAATAAATGCATATTTATGTTTGATGTGGCAAAATTTTCTTACTTTTTGTGTCATATCAATATTTACACCGTATAATTCTAGCACACATCTTACATGTCGCAATGGGTTTATTAGCTAAATGATGATTATAAGACTGCTCTATTTACTTCTTCTTTTTTTTTAATTTTCATTTTCAATTGATTTTGGAAATATGTCCATGATAGTGAATGCATATGAGAACAGGATATGTTATTTCTAATAATAATTTTTTATCTTAATAATAATAATATAATTTTTTTTTAAAAAAATTTAGTCACGTGCATTTAATGCACGAGCATTTATACTAGTAAATAAAAAATGTAGGGACACTTACTGCATATGTTCATTGATATCTGAAATATCAGTATGACTGATTAGGCAACCTTCAGGCATATCAAGTAAGTTATGAGACTGCATCATTCAGACGTTTATATTTTCAACAATCCTCATATCAGTGTCTGATGTCTCAACTTCAATACACAAAATAAGCATTTCTCTAAATGAATGATCCAATACAACTGTTGACCCGTAACCAGCAAAAAAAAAATCTCACCTGCCCTCATCCCGCACGTCGTGGCCACGTCGTCTTGCACGTCGAAGCCATTCCAACGTCGTTTTATATCGCATGACTCCTCAAGATCCTACTTCGGCCTCTCACGATCTCGCTCTCTCTCTCTCTCAATCTCGCTCTCTCTCTTTCAATTAAAATTTATAAATTAATAATTATTAATTAATTATATTTTATTAAAATTAATTAAGTTATAATTAATTTTAAATTAATTATAACCTTGTATCTTAATTAATTTTAATTATTTTTATTAATTTTCATTAATTAATTAAAATGATTAATTAAAAATAATTATTTAATTAATTGAAATTAATTAATTTTAATTATAATGCTACTCCTGTCTCGAGCCGACATCGCCGGCAGTCGCCGACGACTCCTCCCCGCCGGTCTTCAAAGTATAATTTATAACTCAAATCCCGCCCTCGACGTGCTTGATGCACTGGTGGACCTCTTGTACGCGCTCTTGTAGCACAGTGAGGGGGAATCCGTTGCAACAAGTGTGACGAGGCGGGTAAAGCCATATACACACTCTTGTTGCGTGGTGGGTACAGTCCTCGACCTCGCCATCGACACCGCTGATGACTGCTATGCAAGGTATGATGTTCTAAAATCCTATTCTCGGCGTTTACGGCAGATCGGGGAACCACCTATACGCGCTCTAGTAGCTTGATAGGAGGGAGCTTGGTGCGACGCATACGACGAGGTGGATAAGTCCTATACACGCTCTTGTAGCGTGGTGGGGAGAGCCACTAGTGTTTTGGTACGAGTACTGTTGAAGGCCCCATACATGCTCTTGTAGAGTGGTGGGATGAAAAGATGTACGGCCGCGGTGTCTAAGGACACCTACCATACACGCTCGAGTAGCGTGGTGGGAAGGCCCATCTCCCCTACTTTCCCCCAAATGGGGGATATGCCAGGGTGCTGCCAAAATTTTCATTGAAGTACACAAATCCTGAACAATAAGAAGACCTCATTTGGGCAACAATGCAGAAGACTTATACTTGGACATGAATGTATAAAATTTGAACTAAAATGTGCAGAGAACTTGTATGAACAACATGGAACTTAGACTTGAATTGAACTATAAGAAATAGAACCTGGATCCTAAAATGCACAATCAAGATCTAAGTTCCAATACCAAATAACAATTCAATGCATTCAAACAAATACAAATAAATAGCAGGGGAACAGGACCTTGATGCATACAAGCAATGAACAATAATCTATTCACAGTATCTGAACAATCACAAATAAATCTCAATTATCAAACCTATGAATGCATGAGACAAAATACATAGTGGATGATATTGATGAATACAGTGGACTTCTACAATCAATCCTTACAAGTTTGCCTGTTGATTGAGATGGCAATGCTGGAGACTAATAATAGAGGATCTGCCCCTACAAGCAAGTGCAATCATACCACCATGTGGGATTGGTGAGAAATGGATGTGATGTTAGGACAATGGTTCTCCTATGAATATTTCCTAGAGGTCGTAGTAGATACAACAGTCCCTACAAAGTCAATGCACTACACTTATAAGAAGCAATGAATAATTGTAAGGTGTATGAGTCCTACCCATATGTAGCAATCAAAGATCCATCCCAAAAAATAAGTGCAAATACATTAAAATGAACCACTTGAGATTGGTGAAAGGTGGATTCGATGCAGGAACAGTGGCTCTTCTACGGTCATTCAAGGAGGTCGTAGTGAGTACAACGATCCCTTGCAAATGAATATGCTGTTTGTGGATAACAACATTAAGTACATCATATGTACAACGAACCACTATGGGCACAAGTACATATATCACCTACGACAACAGTGACCAAGATATTCAAGTACGTCGGGTACAAGAGCAACCCGATGTACGAAAAAGGACACGCTCTGATTGAAGAGAAGAGATGTTTGAGCAAATTTGAACTAAACTTTTCGATGTTCCAAAATTTCTTCTTGATCCTGTACTCAGGAAGGAAAACAACTTTGGCATCCACAAATATCAGAAATATCAAGTCCACTATACTGATGATCTTAAAAGGAGTTCTCTTCAAAGCAACAAATTTCAAAGTCCAAAAAAGCCCTTCCCCGAAGAATGAGAAAGGGGTGTGGACCTCCGAAAGAGCACCGCACGAACGGGTCAATTGGAAGAGACAGATTGGATCATGCATACGACTAACCATTGAGGATAGAGGCTTTCACCAACACACCTCGATGGATAGTAATATACATGACCAAATCACGGGTTTCCCCCATCCGATACAAGAGTTCGAATGGGGTTTAGTAGATGTGGGACCGAGTTTCCCACGGGCGCAAGCCCCCGTGGTTAATTACATCACAGGCCAGAGCCTGAGAAAACTCTCGATTAAGAATCATGCATTATCCTCTCCTAAAGTGGGATTGACACATGGGTATAGACTAGGAAATCCTACTCAAAAGGGAAGAAAGGTCTGAATGGTTGGATCAACATGCGTGGCTCATACCAGCACTCGGAGGTTCTAGGGTACTAAATGGAAACTGGAGAAAGAAACATCAGGCAATCAATCACATGCGTGAGAGAAGGATGGAGGTGGCGTCATCCTGTGGCGCAGATAAGTAGGATTTATGGTCCCTGAAAAGAAGGGTGTTGACCTCATTTTTGTATGAGGTCACTAAGGACCTATCCAGACTCCAGATCAATCTAAAAACCTAGGATTCTCCAAAATCCAGACCCAAATCCAATGCTAAAAGGCCAAGTCCTAAAAGCCTTTTTCAGCAAATTTTCAAACACTTCAAAATCAATCAAATGACCTCCGATTCAGAGTCTGTCAGTTGCATACTGATGGGACATGTCTCTGGAGGCAACCCTCCAAGTTTGAGCCCATTCTGAGGTCTTTAACCCCAGAAACTTAATCAAAATCCATAGGCTGCAAAACCTTCAAATATTTACGGCCTATGCCACTGGATCTGCCATCCAGTGGATTTTGACCATAGAGCTCTCTTCAAAGCCTCTAATTACTTCCAGACCCTTAGTTATGACTCAGTGAACAGTAAACTGCATTTTGGTTGATCCATTTTGGCCCCCAGTTGACCAGGGGTCAAAATGACCAAAATACCCCTATGGGGGCTCAAATGGTGATTTCAAACCAAATGAACTCCGAATTGAACGCAACCACCTCCAGCAAGTTTCAAATATCAAACCAAACTTGTTGGACCCATTTCCAAGCTTTGGGTCAACCTGGTTGACCAAGTCAACCTAGTTGACCTAAGAGACCCTTTAAGGGTCCAAATAGGCCTTTTGACCCAAATGACCTCTCCAGGCCATGGAACCACCTCCATTGGTCTTGAAATGTCATTTGAAACTTGTTGGACCCATTTCCAAGCCCTGGGTCAACCTGGTTGACCAAGTCAACTTAGTTGACCCAAGAGACCCTTTAAGGGTCCAAATAGGCCTTTTGACCCAAATGACCTCTCCAGGCCATGGAACCACCTCCATTGGTCTTGAAACGTCATTTGAAACCTGTTGGACCCATTTCCAAGCCCTGGGTCAACCTGGTTGACCAAGTCAACTTAGTTGACCCAAATGACCCTTTAAGGGTCCAAATAGGCCTTTTGACCCAAATGACCTCTCCAGACCATGGAACCACTTCCATTGGTCTTGAAATGTCATTTGAAACCTGTTGAACCCATTTCCAGACCCTGAACCCAGTCGGTTGACCAAGTCAACCAATTTTGGCTTAAAGGCCCATTAAGGGCCCATTAAGCCCTTTGACTCAAATAACCAATTCAATCCCTTAAACCATCTCTACCGGACTTCAAATATTATTTTAAACCTGCACAGCCTTGACCCACCCCTTGAGTCAACCTAGTTGACTCAGTCAACCTAGGTTGACTCAAAATTCCCTTAAGGTTTTAATGGGTTATTTCAACTCGTTCAACCCATTGAGTTCATTCCAAAGCTCCAAAATCAACTCCAAACATGGTCCAACCATGCTTTAAACTTTGGCCAATCAAACCCATTTAGAGTTGACTAAGTCAACTCTATAAGTTGGTCAAATCTATTTCAAACTCCATATCAAATTCAAACCTCCATCCCTTCATTTGGCTTTGGTTTTGATTCATTTTAATTAATCTTTGAGGCCACTTGGCTGCCACATCAGCAGTCCCCTTGGGAATTGACCAGTCAACACTTGGTCAACAACCCTTTAAGTGTCCAAATGGCTTGAACCCTCAAACTCTTAGTGGATTGCCTTAAGCTCTTCACATTCCAGCATTCAAGACAACTCCCCTTGCCAACTCAGCTGCCACCTCAGCACCCTTGACCCGTTGACTGGTCAACAAAGTCAAACCAAGCCCTCAAATCCTCCCAAATGGCTATAATCAGCCTTCAATCCCCTTTCCCTTGATTTGAGCTGCTCTAGCCAATCCTTTTATCACCTAAAGCTCTCTAATAGGCTCCCTAACCAAGCCCAACCCTGGGTTTAGCCTTAAGAGGCAATGGTCCCCCCCCACTCACCCAAAAGCCGCCCAATAGAATCAAGGCTTGTCCAGCCTTTGGGTCAGCTTTCTAGTTGTCCCATAGACACCTGGCATCATCTGGAGGCAGGGTGAGTCAATCCCAGCCATCCATTTGGCTGTGGGATGTTTGAATAGGGAGAAATGCCCTAATGAAGCATCATTCTAATCCTAGCATTCTCTCACCTGTCCAGAGCTCCTCCAGCTTGAATCCTTGTTCCATTGGGCTCCCCAGAGTTTCCTCAACATCTCCCCATCCAAACTCCGGCGATCAAAGCCTTCTCCGGCGATCATCCGGCGAGCTATCTTCAAATCAATCTAAGGCTCGTTCCAGACGATCCGTGGCGTTTCGGAGCTTGGAGTCAACTAGGAATTTAAATGTGGACAGTCTACAAATTCAGAGAATCCAAAAACGGTTCAAACCGTCCATTAAATCGAGGTGAAACTCTAAACCTAGCCTAGGACACATAGGTTAAATTAGCTTTTCGTTAAGCACTTATTTAATTGTTCAAAAAGTTCCCCATTGCTTATGTTCATCACCTTAATCCGTGTTTAAAATTTCAAGTTATTTCATTAACTATATCGATCGAACGAGCTCAAAAACTTTTCTAGGGCTTCGGACGAACTGCGCCTGAACTGTACGTTTTTTTGGGCCGTTGATCTTCTGATCAACGGCTCCGATTAAGTCATTCGGTCGCAGGGTCCAACGTGTATCCAATCCTGCTGTTTCATTTTTCGTCCGGCTAGATCTGGGCGTTCCATTCAGAACAGCGGGATTGATTTTGCGCCGTCTGATCTTTCCTAACTGAGATCATATGGCGGGATTCAATCCCTGCCGTTCATGTAATCCGCCTCGATCCGACGGCCAGAAACACGGGCTGACGTGGATAAGTTGAAACCGCGTGAAGCCATCCGCGGTTGACGCGTGGAGCCACCGCCGCGCGTTTCATCTGGCCACTCTGGGCTCGCCACGTGGAGCCGCCGCAGCCCGTCTGTTAATTAGAATTAATTTTGATATAATTAATTTTAATTAGCAGAAAGTTTTAAAATAATTATATATATATATATATATATATATATATATATATATATATATATATATATATATATATATATATATATTATATATATATATTAAAAAAAAACTATGTATTATATATCAAAATTTTCAGTAAATCAAGTACTTTAATTGGAAATAAATTTTGATTTAAAATATTAATGAACCTATTTTAAATCATTTTAAATATTAAATATTAAATATTAAATACATTTTCCTTATTAATATTTAATCAAGTTATTAATTAAAATATTTTTAGAAATTAAGATTTTTGACTTAAACTTATTTTCAAAATTTAAAATCTAATTTATTACAATTAATTTGAATTACTTGAATAATATAATATTTAATCAATATTATATTAAGTATTATATTAATTATTCTCAAAATTAAAATTTATACTCAAAATGATTTGAAAATCAGTGGATCTCTCATTTTTTTTTTTAAATATTTTAGTTTGATAATATTTTGAATTATTTTCTTTAAGAAAAAAAACTTATATATTTATGTATATAGGTTTATTTATACATATGTTTTAAAATTATTTTAAAATTATATGTATTTAAGTCTTTAAACTTTGAGAGATCCCCTTGAAATTTTAAGCATGGAATAAGGCTATTTGAATAGAATTAATGGGGAATGAGAGTCAATCAATAGACAATTACTTTGGTAAGTGTTCATTGATTAAATCTTTAGTTAATTAACTTGTGATTAGTCTTTGCATGCTTTAGGTAGCACACACTTTCACTTAGTCTAAGGCTCTCCTAGACCTAGGAGTTGATTGCTATTGTGTGTTCATTTCATGCTTAGTCAAGGGTTAGTGAAAATCTTGGTTCAAACCTAGTGAACCTAGTGACACAATTAAGGACAAAAATTAAGGACTCCTATTAGAGAATTTAGAAAATTTGTTGTGAATAGGATGTACTTCACTTGAACTTGAAATTTGAACCATTTAAACTTAGTGACACTCTCAGCCTTAGGAAAAATTTTCACTGATTTTTGAGATAATTAAGACCCCTAATTAATTTTCTTAAGTTCAAGCCCTAATTAAGCCATTAAACCTTCCGGAAAATGTAATAAATCCATTTTAAATCCAAAAATTATGTTTAACCCCTCTAACTGACCATAATTAAACCCTTAACCAATGAAAATTAAAATCAAAATTATTTGACAGCAATTTGAACCTTAATCTAATTTTAAGTAAAAATCAATATTTAATTCATTTAATTAATTAAAAAATATTAAAATTTCCAAAAATTTCCCAAACACTTGGGAATCTCTCCTTAGGTCATTTCTGACCTTTGGAGTTGATTTCAAGGAGTTGGGATCTCATTTGGACCAAAATCACAAAAAGACCTTCTAATTAAGAATTTTCAAAAATTCATTAAATAGTCAAATCTTCCAATATCCATAACTAATTCCAGAAAAATCCAAATCACCCAAACTCACTTGCATTCAACTCCTAATAACTCCTAATATTTATTAAAAATATTAAACTTCAGAAATCTGTAATATTTCAAAAAGTCAACAAATTGGTCAAACCGTAGTTAAAAGTAGTTCAAAACTTTAAACCTTCGTAATAAAATGTAGAAAAATCCGATTTCAACGTACTTACCTTCTAACTGATCGTAGTAAGGTATAGTATTTTAATAAAATAGAAGCATTCCAGAATTTGAACTTAATCAAAAAGTCAATTTTCAACCCCTTAATTAAGTGATTAAAATATTCAAAAATTCATAAAATTCAAAATTATTCCAAAACTCCAGAAAATGTTAAATTAATGTTTAAAACATCCAACAAACCTTTTAAAACACAACAACCATCCTAAAGATGAAGTTTATTGGCTGGACTACTCCGGGCTGCGGGGCTAAGTGTCCTAAGGAGGCTGGTTCCTCGAGCCTGGTGGCACAACGCCACGAATGGATTCCAAGGGGTGTTAAACCTTAAGAATAGATTAATCATTAATTATCTAACCTTTTAAAACCTCTAATTTAACTACATTGATTTGGTTTATCGGCTGGACTACTCCGGGCTGCGGGGCTAAGTGTCCTAAGGAGGCTGGTTCCTCGAGCCTGGTGGCACAACGCCACGAATCGATTAATGGCAAATTTAAATTAATCAATTTTAAAATTCAGTAACCAAACATTTCTTATAAAATTCATTAATTCTTAAGCCTTAATCAACCTAAAATATTTAATTATACCGGATACCACTGGGTAACCCAGGCCTACGAGGCTATTAACTTAGCCCCAAGGAAGGTGAAATAAACTTCACGGCCTCGGTGTGAAACAAAGGTGATATCCAATAAATAACTAAATGAATCTTAAAATTAATCTTAAGACATTGATATTTGAATTCAAACTTAAATCCTTTAAACCTTCCAACCAATCGAACCTTAGATGACTTTAACTAATAATCCTAATTAGGATACATCAAAACCAGACGACCTACCTCACACACTTTAGATGGTTTGCTAGGATCACCGACTCTAGTTTTAGGATAGGCCGGTGTTTTACTTTCTGCAGTTGTGTGCCGAGTTTTCGAGTTTTTACTGCATGCTGTTTGCTAGAGTAGAATTGATGTGTTTATTTACTTACTTCCTGCATTCTGTGATCGATTGTACGTTAGATTTACCCCTAGGTTAGGAGCGAATCATACTTGTGTAATCTTATGCAGGTGGCCATGCTCGTATAAGGAGCAAAAAAATTAAAGGGGGCAGTTAATAAAAAATATATATACTCTTTGCACAGGTACCTGCCGCGCTTAAGACCCCCTTTAAATAAAAAGAGCATGGCCAAGTGCGGCTAAAAAAATGCATTTCAAATTTTCATATTATAACTACTTGGGAATATATACAACTGTTGATTATTAGGATAACCTTGCAGGATCGAGTCTAGATTTTTCTTATTTCTCTCAATGTAAATTTAATTCAGTTAAGGTTGTAATTCTTTAAAATGTTTTGAGGTTGGGATATGAATATCCAATTTGAACTCCAAAGAGGTGAAGACATCCCTAAAGGGGAGAGTCTTCTTCCATTTGGAATTCAAATTAGGATACTTTGCAAGTATCCAAAGAGGAAAGATAACACCCCGATCAAGGGGGAGTTTCTTTCCATTTGGATATCCTGAACCGACGAATCGAGATGTTCGTGAGAAGATAAAGGATTGGACAACGAGAAGAATCCCAAGTCTCAAAATCATTTGATTTAGGATTAGAAATCCGGGTTGTAGTCAGTGGTGCCCGGCCACTTTAATTTCTTGTAAATTTTTTTTGAGATGTAATAATGAGTGGCACTTGCCATATGAACATTCAATTTGATATATTTAATTGATTTATTTAATTGATTGCGCATTAGAACTCCTATTTTTCTAGTCTTTTTATTTGTATGCCGTGTTTGATTTAGCCTGGAATTCGAATTTAGGCTCTTAGGGGTCTGTCAAAAAATTCTTCTACTTTAATTAAATAAAATTTTTAAGATAAGATAGAAACTCTAAACGGTCTTAAGAAGTAAGCTCGGACTCGCCGAGGGTTTTTCATGCATTCATATTATACTTTCTCAACCTTGTTAGGCATCTCCCCGCCTGCGGGTTCTGGCAGACCACCTGGCCTATGAGGGTGCCGATCTGTCAAGGGGATGTTATACAATCTCTAGGGAAAAACCTATTTTCTAAGCCAAAATTTTTAAACTGCTACATACAAATTCTACATTCAATCGAGTCAATTAGCATGCATCGCATTAGCAACAAATTTAAAAAGAGTCTAATATTTAATTGCATTGCTTAGACATCAAACCCAACATAAGTTTAAGGGACCATTTAGGATCTGCTCTAGATGTCGGTCCCGTTCTCAAATACCTTTCTTAAATAACGTCCTGACCACTCTATATAAAAAGACCGGATTCATATTTCAAAATCGTTTTGGTGGTTTAGCTGGCTCCCCAATCCAGGCTGGGGTAAGACCAGAATTGCATTGCACTAGTTAGGTTTGGGGTGCTAACTCTTAGTGCCCAATTTAGACTTAGGTTCTGAAGCAAGCTCAGGCTATAAGACCTTAACCTCCGGGAATTGAATCCCAAATTTCTAATAAAATTGACCATTCAAATTTAAAATCTCTTTCAATCAAATTCAAGCCCAACACTTAGGATAGGCTGAGGTGTTTCTGAAGTAATTCAGAATCTCAAAACACCTCCTACACTTCTTCCTTTGACCCCGAAAATAAGTCTTCAATTTTGAACCAATCTCATTTGAAATTCCTACCATTTTCTTCCTTTGACATCAATCCTTGAAAATCTTAAATAGAATTTACACCGCTATTTTAATCGAGAGTTTTCGTAGGAAACTTCTATTTCCTACGATGTAATTAACTACGAGGGCTTGCGCTCGTAGGAGATTTAGAAACCCAGATCTAATTTTCAAAATTAAAATTTTTCAAAAAAACCTCTAATTAATTATCTTTGAGAAACCTCAATTAAATGATCATTATCGTTATATTCAAAGGATTGATAATAAATGATATCCTCTTTCCTTGGAGAGATATATCATTTTATTATCCTGGTTTTGATTATAAAATTAATGATCCTTTAAAGCTTTGTAATATGAACCTATTAATGAACGACAGTCTCGTCTGTTTAAGATGATATATGTTGTTCCTAATATTGCGTTTGATTTCAAAACAAAAATTTCAAAATTAATTTCTCCCAAAGAAAATTAATATATTTTCAAAACTATATAAATATAAATATATTTTTTTAATCAAAACAAAGGGACTTACCTACTATTTAAGACATACTACGAGACCAAATGTAGTAGCCTCGAATCCTAAATCTAGGTTGGGTTTAGTGCTCTACGAAACACTAAGACCCGTGTCCTAGCTAATGCGATGCAAAGATCTGGACTTATCCCGGCCTGGATTGGGGGAACTAGCTAACCACCTAATCGCTTCAAAATCATGCTATCAGGTCAATTATGAAAGATGGGTGGGAGGTACAGTTTATTGGAAAAGAGGACTGACATCTAGAGAATTTCCTAAGTGGTCTTGGACTTATATTGGGTGAATGCCCTTAACTAATGCAATTAAATTTTAATTAAATTGATTTCTAATGCAATGCATGCTAGTTGAAATGTCAGCTCATGAATGCTATAGAAGTTTAAAAACAGGCTTATAAAAATAAATTTTTAGAAAAGACTGAGTTTCCCTAGGTCCGGCACTTCATCCTCATAGGCCAGATTATCCGGACTCTACCCGTAGGCAGGGAGATGTCTTATAACAAGGAAAAGGAGAAATGCAATAATATGCATGCGACCCCAGACGATTCCGGCAATTCCCTAGGTTCGTTAAGTTTCTATGTTGTTTAAAACTTAAATTTTTAGAGATTAATTACGAATAGAAGAATTTTATAGTCCTTAATGAGCCTAATACGATCCAGGCGAAAACAAAAATGGCATGCAAGAAAGAAACCTAGAAAAAGCAGATATTTCTAAGCGCAATCAGGTAAGCACATCAATATAAATCCACAAACTAATCAAATAAATGTCCATAGGCCAACTGCCCTTTAATTACAACCCAGTGTATGCATAAAAGTAAAGTTGCCGGGCACCACTGCCAACAACCCGGGTTTCTAAGCCTATGACAGACGCCAACAACTTTGAGTGGGATATTAGGTCTTCAAATCTTTAGTCTTCTGGATATCTTCTCCTTGGACTTCTTGGATTTCTCCTCCTTGAACTCCTTGGATCTCTCCTCCTTGGACTCCTTGGACTCCTTGGATCCGTCGTGGTTTGAATATCCAAACGAAGAGACAATTCTCCCCAACAGGGGTGTATTGCCTTTTCTCTTTGGATATCTGAAACCATCCAGCTCGATCTTCCAAATAGAAGAAGACTCTCCCCTTAGGGATGCCTTCTTCTTTTGGAATCCGAACTGGATAAGAATATCCCAACTCGAAGTTGTTATCACAACTCTTAACAATATTACAAATTTTATATTAAATAGAAAGCAGAAAATTCTAAAACCCTGCAAGGTTATCCTAATAAAAATCATCTCAAGCAGTTTATATAAAAAATGAAAATGCTAACACCATTGACCCTGTGCCAAGCCATGCTCTTAATTATGAGGGCCAAGCAGCTCCATCTGTGCAGTTATAATTATTAATTTTAGCCCTCATTTTTATTTAGGGGGAGCTGAGCAAGCACCTGCATAAGACGATATTAGAAATCATAACAATGCCCCCCCTTTTACCAGCTTGAGCATGGCCACCTGCACGGAAGAATAATATATATATATATATATATATATATATATCTAACCTAGGGGTAAATCTAGCGCTCACATCCAGAGTGCAGAAAAAGTAAGCAAACACACCAATCATTTTTCAAACAGCATGCAGTGAAAACCACGGAAAGCTCCGGCACACAGCAGAAAAATAAAACCCAGCGGCCTACCCTAGGTCTAGAAGTGGTGCCCTAGCAAACCATTCTATGTGTGTGTAAGGCTTGTGTAGTTTGGATAGGTCCTTGGCAGGGTAGTTAGTTAAAATTGTCTAAAGTTCAAGTCTATTGAAGGTCAGAAAAGGAAATTTTAATCGAAATTCAAATATTAGTGAATTATGGTGTATTTTAATTATTTTAGTTTGTTGATCATTTTTAAGAGCTTAGGGTATTCGTATCTGAAGCTTAAATTGCATTAGCCAATTTTGGAAAGTTCCGGGTCCTCCTAGGAGCTAGACTAAGGGTCCAAAAAGTCACTATGAGAAATAGTCTAAGTTTGGGTCTCCTATCACCTTAGGAAAATACTAAACCTTAATACGAGTAGATAGACAGGTAGTAGGCTAAAATCAGAGTTTTCTATGCAAAGTTATGAATTTTCTAAGTTTCAGGCCCTAAATGAACTACGGTTGACCAAAAAGTTGACTTTCTAAGCTAGGCCATTTTCTGGAAACTTAAGATTTTTAATAAATACTAGGCTCTAATAGGAGTCTAATGCAAGTGAGTTTACCTGATTTGGAATTTTTTATAATTAGTTATGAATTTTCTAAGTTCAGTGTATTTAAGGGAATTTTCTAAATTAACTAGGGAAGGGCCGATTTTACTGTTTTGATCCAAATGAGCTCCAAACTGATTGGAATCACTCCCAAAGGTCAGGAATGACCAGAGAAAGTGTTTCCAAGCGTTGGAGAATATTTGGGATTTTTAATAATTTTTAATGAATTATTAGGGGCAAAATGGTAATTTCCACCTATGGTCAAATTATGGGTCAACCTAGAGTCAAACTAAGGAGCCCTATTTATCTAAAGTCAAGGATCCGATTCTGGTCAGTTTGAGATATTATGGGTAATTTTCTGACGTAAGATGTATTTATTGTAATTTTTGGAAGGTCTCGGGGCATAATTTAACCAGTTAATTAGGGTTGGTTAATTAAGAGCTCTAAAAGCTCCTAAAAAATCCTAGAAAATTCTGAGAGGTTTATTATGTCACTAAGTTTAAGTGTTGAGATTTTCATGTCAATCGGGGATCTATCCTAGCTCCTAGAAGACTTCTAAGTTCGCCAGACGGGTCCTTAATTTTTGTCCTTAAGGTGTCACTACGTTATATGGGTTTGAATCGAAGTTTTACACTAACCCTTGAGGTAATAAATGCATGGAAGTACAAAAATGAAATAAACACACCATGACCTTAGATCTAGGATAACCTAAGCTAAGTGCTCGTGGTGCGACCTACATATGCAACCTACGAAAAATAACATGCAAGACACCTAATGAAGGGATTAGTGAATGATTGGGACTCAATCACCCACTAATCCTCTCCCCCATGATTGCTCTTCATATCTAGAAGCCATGTTTAAAATTTCATGAAACAGCGGGTCTCCCGGAATTAGGATTTAAAGTATATATAGTTTTAAAATACTTTAAAAATACTTAAAACTAAATAGATTTTCAGGAAAATAGATAATTAAAAATAAATCAATTTATAATGAATAGATATATGGGAGACCCGCTGACCACTCAATCGATACCTCGCAACGATTCGAAAATAGTTTGTATCATGAAAATAATTATTATGCTAATTAAATAATAATTAAATAATCAAATATTACACCAAGTCAGAAATCTGCCAAAACAGCCAAAATCAGGGGCTGGAAACGGTTTCAAAACATAAAGCTCGTCTTGCTGAAAAGAACGAGGGGTCGCACATCGAAATCCGACTTAAAACGACGAAGATATGGTTTTCCAAAGTTTAAATATAATAAAAATAATATTTTAAAATAGTGTTGTTTTACTGTTTTGGACATATCAGAAAATCTAAACAGAATTTTCACCCAAAAATGGTTTCAAACTGTACAAAATTCCAAATACACCCAAAACAAGGTGCTGTGCATCAAAATCCGACTCAAAATGAGAAAGTTATGGTTTTTTGAAGTTTAAAATATTTAAAGACTTTAAAATAATTCAAAAAATATTAAATATTTGAAAATAATTATTATAATATAATGAAGTATAAGTTTAAGACTCCTGAAACCTACAAGTATTTTAAAATATAATAATAATAATAATAATAAAATAACTAGAACTATTTGAAATAATTATAATATAAAGGTAAAAAGAAATTATATTTAAAATACTTAAGTAGTAATAATACTAATAATAATAATAATAATAATAATAATAATAATAATAATAATAATAATAGTAATGATAGTAATCAAACATAATTATAATAATACTAAAATAGTAAAACATTAGTAATAGTAATATAATGACAATAATAATAATAATAATAATAATAATAAAAGACTAATTAATATATATATATATATATATATATATATATATATATATATATATATATATATATATATATATTAAAAAAAAAGCTTCTTTACTGTTTTTAGAATAATTAAAAATATAATTAATATTTATAAATGAAAATAATTTTAAATTGAAGAGGGCACAAATACGATCGATTCGAGGTATTACACGCAAAAATCGGACCAAAATTGGATTTATTATGAATTATTGAGTGAAAATAGCTTAAAAAATTAAAATAAAAAGAAAATACATAAAGAAAACTCTCAGCGCGACACTTGGCAGCACCGGGTTGGCCCCGCGGTCCGCGCCAATGATTGAGCCACTTATCCACGTAGGCAGAGGCTAGGATCCGCTGTTTGGCCCAAACACAGAACAGCGAAATCAAAAGTGACGAACCAAAACCCTAGAACACTATTTCGCTTCGTTCTCTCAAAATACATGACGAAATTCAATGAAATTTTAAACTTAGGATCTACATATGTACAGAAATCTTGGGAGAGTATCCGTTTGGCTTATAAAGTGCTTTTCGAAAAGCTATTTAGACCCATGTGATGTGAGCTATTCTAAGGATTTTGAGAGATCTAACCGTCTGAGTTTTGCGTTCTTGGGCTCGTTGGATTCGTTGAAACTGCAGCAATATTTCTCCAGTTGACGTCGAACCCTGGTTCTCTTCGGATCGAGCGGAAATCAGCCCGGAAGGGACGTGGGGCTTGGTTTCGCCGGAGTTCTCGCCGCCAGCGACTCGAGCTCGTCGGATCTTGGTTGGGGAAGATGGGAAAACTCTCCAAGAGTGCTCACACGAAATATTAGAAAGTTTGGGGGCTTGGAGAGAGAACAAGATAAAAAAGATCCTAAAATAGACTAAGGATTTTATATTTAAACTCCCTAACCCTATCATAAACTGCTTCGATCAAATCCTGAGGTGATTTGGAGGGAATTAGGAGTGGGACCACGGAGTTTTGAATTTTAGCTATTAAGGAGGCATTAATTCCAATTAAAATGCACTTCATTAGCTCTAAATAGGCTATTAAAACTCATTTAAGGCTTGATTTGACCAAGTCAATCGTTGACTTGGTCAAATCAGCCAATAGGGCCAATGGGGATGAGGTATTGGGCCATGAAGAGGTTTTAATTGGATTTAAATCAACTTGGGCTCTTAATGGGCCTAATGGGTCAATTTTGACCCATTAAGACTTGGGTTGACCAAGTCAAAGGTTGACTTGGTCAACTCAGTCCACCATGTTGACAAAATCAAGGTCAACAAGGGGAATCAACATCAAGACCAGAATGCCAGCAGATCTGCAACATTTATACAAGCAGATAGAAGGCATCTACAATCTACAATGCGTCACCGTCGGATCTGCAACACTCGTACCAGCGGACAGAATGCGTGTATAAGCTCTTAAATGAAAAGGTGTGTGCATCTACATGGCAGTTATCTACAGAACTACAATTATTTTAAAATATCCCTGCACGTGCACTATAAATTATATACACATAGGTGCACTAAAAGGGGTAAAAGCAATCATTAAACTCATATATGCCCCAACGAGCGTGTTATTGGTACACGTGTGATGCCTAGGGATGCTGCACGGGTCAATAAGTAAATTCAGGTTCGAACATGATCCTTCTATATGAATCAATAGGATTCGACAGGGTTCAAACCATTAAATAAATATAAGGTTGTGGTGACCGATGTATTTATTTTATACTTTCATATTAGGCATTCAAGGCCTATAATTAAGAGAATTCACTAACAAGGGCACAAAGCTTACGAAACCGACCCCCTATCGGTAAATTGATAGGGTCGACAAGATTCAAATTTCAAATGAAAATGAATCAAAACACTCCGATGATGGCCGTGTTGAACGAAGATCTCAACCGGAGGGGTTAATTTCAGACATTTTTAAATGCCTCCCAAAAGTCAATTCAAAACTCAAAACTCCACAAATCCCAAATCTAGATATTTAAATTGAAATTTATCCATCAAACAAATTAAAACAAAATTCATCTACCCTCCATAACAGTTTGCAGGGGTGGACAAATAAAAAATACTTCAGCTCACAAAGAGCCAAATGCATAGTAGAAAATATCACTGTGAGAAAATAAAATCATCGATCTTTAACTTTATTTTATTTAATTATTTTAAATATAATTCTTTTAATGAAAATATTTAATTTAATAGAAAATAATAGAATTTGTATTATATAATAAATTTATGGTATTTAAATAGAGAAAGAGAAGGATAGAGAGATAATTTTTTAAAATAACTTTTGAAATAAAATTTATCCTATTTTTATTTATGGGAAATAATTTACTTTATTTATATTTTTGAACATTCTCTTTCAATTGAATCTATATAGTCGGATATCAGACCGCCTCGAAAAAACAGACTGATATCCTTCTATTGATTCTGAAGAAAGAGAACAGACAATTTGCTTTCATAATCAGGTATGACATAAGGAATATACAAATCACCCAAAATGACGATCCGTATTTTCCCTATTTACCTAATTAGATTAGTGAATCGTCGATTCATCCCTAAAATCAAGTATACAAACGATATTTGATTTACTCGTGAAAATAAATCAGATACCTCTCTATTTCTTGATTATAAGGAATGAATCTAAACAAAAGTATAGATAAATCAGGGTTTTCTATTTAAAAAAAACGAATTTTATCTTCTCACACGATTCACTTTATTTATATTTAGGATATATTTCTCTCAATTAAATCTACATAGTCGGATGTTATACTGCCCCGAAAGACAGACTAATATCCTCCTATTGATTTTAAAGAGAGAAGCAGTACAATTCATTCTCCTAATCAGGTGTAGTATAGGGAATATTCAAATCATCCTAATAGGATGACGAGTATATTCTCTAATCGACTTGATTAGATTAACGAATTGTAAGTTCATTTCTATAATTAAATATAGAAGATATTTGATTTGTTAGTAAAAATAAATCAACTATCTATCTATTCATTAATTATAGAAATAACTCCTAAATGTGAACAAAGCCTAATCTACTTTCACAGATCTTTCTCCTACCTCAGAAAAGAACTTAAGTAGGGTTTAGATTATTCTGGGTTTTAGACTCCCTATAGGGGCAAGCCCCTGTAGTTAATTACATCTCCTAAGAGAATACTCTCGATTTAAATGAAGACTAAATAATTTCCAAAATTATATATATGTATTTAATTAACTATTTGGGCAATTAAATTTCCACGATCAGGCTTTAGATTATATAATTGAATTTAGAAGAGTTAGAATTGATTAGAAAGAAGAATGTGCAGAGAGAAGTGTATACAATCTGGACTTACCACCTGCCTAGAGTGGGCTGCCAGCTAACAATCCTAATCACAACAATTCGCCAATGATGCAAGAGTTAAGGTAGCTCTATCCTAAGAATCAAGGAGTGATTCGAGAATTTAAAATAAATGCAAGGAGATATGCTTACAAAAACCAAAAATCTACTCGTATGCGAATGATGTATGAAACAGTTATATATGAAAGAGCTGGTTTTTATTAATATAATTTTCATCGGTTACACCCCAGAATTTGCAGTAAAGTAATGGTGGCCAGGATCCACCGACAACAAACCTGGGTTCTAAGCCTACGAAAAAATAGAATTAAATATAACTGCTTATGGTCTTCGGGCTCCAAGTCTTCTATGGAATTCCAAAAAGGAACATCCTTCTGAAGGAGGACATTACTTTTTGGAGCCCCATTTGTATATTTATAAGCAGTTATCTTTAATTCTTTTACAGACTCCAGACGCTGTACAGACTCAATCTATATACAACAATTCTAGGAAATGAAAAGCAGTACATCAGATCCTAAAAACATTCTACTTTTGCAGTAATATAAAAGACAGGAAATAAAGCAGTTATATAATGATGCATGTTATGAGTGCGTTGTGTACAGTTATAAATGCAGGAAATTAAAGACAGAAAAGTAAAGTACACGGCCCTCACTTTATTCACTCCGCTCTCTGGTGTACAGACAGAAAAGTAGATATGCATGCTAATGCAGTACAGAAAAGTAAGCAATCACACATAGGTGCCCTCTAGGCAAGACACCCGCAAGCAAACCACAACAAGCCACCGGCCTAACTTAGGCTAAAGTTAGTTGTCCTAGCAAGCATCTAAGTGTGTGAAAAAAAGCTGTGTGGTTTGGGTAAATCCTAATGGGTTTATTTGTTTAAATTACATGTATTATTAAAATTGATTTATTATAGGCCGAGGGAGTTTAATTAAAGTTTAAGTAAAGTATGTTTGAATTTATTAAGAATTATTCCAATTTTTAATGTTGGAGTTATTTAATTTAGTTATAAAGAATCTATAGATTGATAATTCCCTAAGTGCAGGAAATCATCAATTTATAAATCCTAGAACTTTCAGAATAAATACCCGTCTTAGACAGAAGATAGGTATTTATTTTGAGAATCCTTATAATTTATTAAGGAGAGAGAAAGGGACCTCATAAATGTAATACAACGTGCCCTCCCGAAGGAATCTAGCACGTCGTATAAGATCGGTGGTTTATTATTCTTTATTTGAAGATCTCCAAATCCAAATGGATTAGTGCATTCCTAAAAGGAGTCAAGCACAATCCATAGGAGATCTCTTTGTTATTTAAATGTTTTAAGGGTCTTTAAAAGTCAAAATGCCCAAAGTCCTCCAGAAGGAATCAAACTTTAGGCATAGAAGACCCGAATTCATTTAATCTGAATCAATTATCAAATTTGATTGATTAAGATAAATCTTAATCAATCAAATTATCTAATTAATTCAAATTAAAGGAATGTATAATTTAATTGAATTATTGATAGATTTTAATTAATAGAATTCAAAAATTATTAAGAATTAAAGGTTTATTGATTTATTAAAGATTTCATTAAGGGTTTAAAGATGCTTAGGCTTTGAGTTTTGATTTTGGATCATTGTAACTTTGTTTTATGACTAATTAGAATTGATTGAGACTAATTGTAGATTTTTATAAGTTTTATTTGATTTATTTGAATTTATTGAAATCGAGGAAAGGAGAGAATCCTTAATCTACTAGTTATTACAAAATCAATTAATGTCCAATCAAGGTGTTTTAGATCATTGGGTGCATGACACTAATTTTCTATGTTTGAGTTTCATCTCAAAAGAGATGTATATGGTTCTTCCTAGATCGATCTAAATTTACTAAGACACCATCTTAATTGTTGTCCTTAATGTCACTAAGTTGTAGGATAGGAATCAAGTTATACTAACCCTTTGAACTTTAATTACAAACATACCAGAGCAATCATGAATAAGTAAGGTGCCCTAATGCTCTATGAAAAGATTATAGTGAATTATTATAGTTATAGATGATTTGATGACCTATAACTTAAACAATTTACTATAAAGGAATAGAAGCATCAAATCAAGGTAACATGGTTTTAGGATATATATATATGTATGGATGTACACATCAATATCTTTGAATCAAGAGTAAACCTAATTTGATGTAGTGATCAAGTATAGTCTCTCAGTACATTTAAGCTAGATTGAGCATAATATTAAGGGTAATTTTTAATTAAACTATACTTGATCAACATCTAAACCTATTGTCAGTGAAAGGGAGACTTCACACTAACTCCATAGAACTCTAATATGCAATGATTGGATTTTGTTTGGATTATTCATGAATTTCCAAAAATCTAAATCAAGATTTGACCTAGATCTTTGTAAATCCACAAACGGAATGAACTTGCATCAAATGGCATTAAGAAAATTACAGAGGATCATCCTTAGTCCCTATTATGTCTCTGCCAAGTTTCAGCTAAAGATAATATATATTTTTTTATTTAAAAATAAAATGGGGTTTTATGTATAATTAAGATTACTAATAAAGTACTAGCTAAAATAATTTTTAGTTATTTTTAAAATATAGTACTTAAAAATACGAACAGATCAAACCCAAAAACTCCAAAATTGGATCAATATTGAAATTCTGGTGAATTTTTGAAGTTTAGGAGATTTTCTAAATTTATTTTAAAATTCTAACGGTTTGGTCAAACCGGCGGCGCTGACCGTGACACGCGGCGGGAGCGGGTTCGGCCACGCGGATGGCGGCATTCAAATGGGACCCGCCACTTATCCAGCGGCGTTAATACTAGCCGTCGGATTGATCTCAGAGGAGATCCGACGGCAGAGATTCGAACCGCGCTAACGTGTTCGATCTGAAATGATCGAACGGTGGATCTTAATCCCGTGGTTTGAATCAACGGCGCAGATCTGGCTGGACGGTGCTCTGGAAATCCGCCGCTCCACGGGATTGAAACGGAAATCAATCCAGACATGATCACAGCCGTTGATCAAAACAGAATAGATCCAACGGCTGCAGACTTGTCTTCTTCCTCCAGCCATCCGAAAACCCTAAACCTATTTTTTTTGCTTCGTTTTCACAAAATACTAAACCAAATGACTTGAAATTTTGGACAGAGATGTATTAGAGATTAAGGAAGAATGGGGGACTATTCTAAAAGCCATTGATGCAATATATGAAATATTATTTAAGAACCTAGAAAAACACCTAGGGTTTAAGATTTACCGAGATATACTGGATGGTTTTGAATGATTTAAATCTCTCTGGATTTGTGGAATCTCCACGCCCAACTTCCTTGAAGACTTTGAGACTGGAGGATGCTTCTACACGAAGTTGAGGGAGGTCGGACGGAATAGCTCACGGTTCTCCGCTCCTCTCGTCGCTGGCAGCCTCCAAACAGTGGGAAAATATTAGTGAAAGGTAGAGGGGAACTTGGGGAGGCAAAACGAAATGCTATTTCTCTGGGATTGTCACTGGAATGGGAGAGCGCTTGCCATGAGGAGTCCCGTCCCTTTTGCCCTACTCAATGGTTTGGAGCCAAAAGAAACGGCTGGGATTAATTAGAGGGACTGCTGGGATGATGGACATCTGGATCAGTTTGTTAGAAGCAGGGAATCAAAAGGACAAGCAAAGGACTATGAGGTGGAAAGTGGATTTTGGCTTTTTGTGCACATGGGGATGTGATCAGAGCTTAACCCAGGACTTAAGCTGGGTTTAATCAGCATTTAGAAGGTTCTGGAATCAATTTCAGCTGCTGGGATAGAATGGATTAGCTTTAGGCCTAGGGATTTGTCCATTTCAAGGGATTTTAATGGATTGTTGACTAGTTTGACTAGTCAACAGTCATATTGACTGCCAAGGTGGCCTAGGAAATAGTGAGAGGGTAACTTGAAACACCTTGGAAGAATCTTAATGGCTTAGGATCGAATAATTGAAATTTAGAAGAGTTTTTCAAGGTGATTTGATTTAATCTGGACTTGTTGACTTGGTCAACATGCTTAGACTTGATTGATCTATGATTAGGAAATATTTAAGCCATGGTTTGGGGTTAATTTGAGGCTTGAAAGGAATGTGATGGGTTATATAGGTTGGAATAAACCATCTAAGCTTAAAAAAAACTATTGGGTCAATTTTAGGTTGACTGGGTCAACCAAATTGACCAAGGGGCTAAGTCTGGGCTGGACAGGTTTGATTAGACATTTGGAGTCTAGTGGATATGCTTTTAGGGCTCGAATAGGTCATTTGAATCAAATCACCTATTTAAACCCTTAAAGGGTCTCTTAGGTCAACCCTGTTGACTTGGTCAACCAGGTTGACCCAGAATCTAGAAATGGGTCTAACAGGTTTGAAATGTCATTTGAAACTTGCTGGAGGTGGTTGCATTCAATTTGGAGCTCATTTGATTTGAAATCACTGTTTGGGCCCTATGGGAGTATTTTGGTCATTTTGACCCTCATGGCTAAATAGGGTCAAATTGAACCAGCCCAAAGGCAGTTTAATGTTCAGGGAGTCAGGATTGAAGGTTTGAAAGTGATTAGAGACTTTGGGGAGGTCTCTAAGGCCAGGGTCTAGTTAAGGGTATGTCCAGTGGCATGGGCTGTAAATATTTGAAGGTTTTACAGCCTTTAGATTTCGATTTAGTAACTGGGGTTAGAGAGCTCATAATGGGCTCAAATTTGAAGGGTTGACACTAGAGACATGCCCCATCAGTATGAAACTGATAGAGCTTGAATCTGAGTTCATTTCACTAGGTTTTAAAATTCTGGAAGATTTGCTGGAAAAGGCCTTTAGGACCAAGCCTTAAGACCTTGGATTTGGGTCTGGAATTGACTGGGATTTGGATTGGCTTGAGTCTGGAATGGGTTGGGATCTTATTGAAGACCTCATACAAAAATGAGGTCAACAATCACTAGGATCCATTCTCAATCAATATCTTACCAGTAAGGACGTGGTAGGTGTCCTCTAACCGGTGATTTTTCTGCCAAATGGCACCGCAGGATAAACGCTTATGACCCGGGGACCTCTGAATTGAGTGGGTTTTGCCGCCAAATGGCACCACAAAATACCGATTATGGCCAGAGCCAATACGCTCCTTAGTGGTATCAAATCCTTGAGATATGAATCAATAAGATATTATCGATATGACACAAAGTCCTCTGTTAGCTAAGGTGGATTCAAATTTGTCCCCTTAGACAAACATTCACCCCAGATCAATAAGATTCCCTTGGACGAAGCAACCCATGGCTGCCGATAAGGATCTACTACCTCCTCTAACTAAGTAGACCAGAAACTATGATGGCCCGGGACGACAGAACCATGAGATCTTGATCGGGTACATCATCCATTCCTCCACCATCAACTTTAAGTGCTAGGTGGTGAAATTTCCTTTTTTAAATATCAAAATTTTCAAACCTTTCGAAATACCCAAATTCAAATCCAATTTTCAAATCCAAACCCATGATGCTACTATATGTCAGATAACACGTATATTCTACGTATCTGATTGACGACTAGCCTTAATCAAAAGTTCTATCTCGTGATCGGGAGGGGTAATTAACTATAGGGGCTTGCACTTATAGGAAACCAAAACTCAGATCATAAAGTTCTCACAAAATAAGGGTGAAATCTCTGGGTAGTGTCTTATCTACAAACCCTTATGCCTTCCAAAATTTACCCTGGAACTTAGTTCGTTAAAACTCTCTCTCCAAACAAAAAGCAAATCAATCAGTTGTGCGGCGGGGAGGCTGGGGCCGAATTTTCAGAGCCCACAACAACTTCACACATTTCATCTTCATAAATATTTGTTGTAACAAAATCATTTCCAACTGGATAATGACATAGCAAATTTACTACGCAACTTAAAGGGTCATATCTAAGAGCTCTAAGGACTTATGATGTAGAACAATAGAAGGGGTCATTTGAATTTTAAAATTTTCTAATTTATTGGATAAGGGAGGGAGGGGGTTGGCCAAAGAGAGAGGGAGAATTGTCCACATTCAATGTATGTGTCCACACACATTGAATAGGGGGAATTAAATTCAAATCCAATAATTTAATTCAGATTTGCACTAATTGAGGGGAATTTTCTAAAATAAGTATAGGATATTTTGGAAAGATTTTAAAATTGAATTTAAATTATGAAATCTCTCCAAATAAGATAGGGTTAAATTAGGAAGATGGTAATGTGGTAAATTGAATGATTCTTTAATTAGAATCTTAAATTAGGAAAGGGATTAAACACCTTTCAAAATTTAAAATTCAAAATTAAGATATGGGAGTTAATTGGGGAGCAATAAGGAGAAGGAATTAATTGAATTGAGGGAGAAAGAGGGAGGGGGAATAGGGGCATGGTTTTGAAAACCGAACCGGACCGGCCGGTTCGACCGGTTCAACCGTGAACCGGTCTTACGGCCGGTTCGGTCTTCCCTAAGAACCGGGCTGACAACAAACCGATAAAAACCGCCGGCTGAACCGGCCGACCGTTAAACCGGTCCATTTCTTAAGAACCGGCCGGTTCAACTAATAATATATTTAAATATTTTTTTTATATAAAATATTTAATTAAATATTAAATTAATTTAAAATATCATATATTTTATTTAATTAAAATGATTCCAAAATTTTTATTATATTATAAACTAAATTAAATATAAATTATCAAGCTTACATGATGCCATAATATCATGAGAGCTCTTAACCCATGGGTATAAAGAAAGATATATAACAACACAACATAAAACTCCTAAGTGATGTGTGACTAAACAACTAGTTGTTTTTTGTTTCAACATTCAACAATGTGTATGTATGTGTATTTTTTGAATGAGATCTTGTTGGAAATTGTTTTTGTAGAATATTCAAATAAAAATCATCATAATAATTTCTAAACTTCTTAAATTTATTATTAATTATATATTTATAATTATTTAAATAAAAATAATTTTTATAATTTTTAAAGTTCTAAAACCTTTTCTAATTGCGAAATTAAATGATAGAAAAATAAAAATCTTAAAAAATAATATTGTATGACATTATAAATATAGTTTTATAATGTAAAAAATTTTATATAATTTATTTATGTAAATTATGCTTAAATATATAACATAAAATAATTATTTATTTTAAATTTAATTATTTATATATAAACAAAAATTTTATTAAATATAAATTAAAATTGAAGATTGAAGATGTTTATATTTAAATTTAAAATTAGTAATTATTTATATTTAAATATATAACATAAATATAATAATTATTTATTTTTAATTTTAAAATTATGTAATATATTATTTATGTATGAATTTAATTTATTTTTTAGTCTAAAAACTCTTAGAATTATTAAATTTTTAAGAATAAATTGTCATTATTATTATGTTAATTTTATTACTTTTAATTATATTATTGTTTATTACGTTATCCGGTTCGACCCCGGTTCGACCGGTCAACCATGAACCTCTCATTCTTCCGGTTCGTTGTCCGGTCCGATTTTCATAATCTTAAATAGGGGTGTCTAGGTTCAATGTATTTAGGCTAGGGATTAATTAACCAATCAATTTTAGAATTGATTAATTAATTGAATGAAAGAAGCTTCCAAAATTAATATAATTAATGAGGATGAATTTGAAATTTAAATTAGACTAATTTGAATTTAAAATCTTTTCAAATTATTGACAACTTAAATAAGGAAAGAGGGGTTTTTAGAAGGAAGTGGGTTAGGAAAGGAGGTGGACGGCGGGTGGGTGGAGCCTTGGTGGATTTCGGCCAAGGGAAGGTAGGAGGAAGAAAGGGTCTGGTGTAAGCCGATGGTGTGGAGGTGATGGGGTGAGAGGATTGCACCTTGTTGGAGGGCTTGAGGAGGTGGCAGTTTAGGGAAATAAAAAAAAAAACTCAAAAGAAAAAAAGAAAAAAGAAAAAGATAGAACCGTGAGCTTTTGACTCTTCAAAAAACTAACGGGTGGTACGATGCCCTTCACCAAGGGACTTCAAACCTCGAGCACGGACCCATCCTGCGGCTGGTGAAAACTATAATTCACTCCATAAGGATTCTCACTAACGTCATCCCAAAGAACAAAAGTGCATAACAAAATTTTATTAAAACTCAATCATACCATTACACTAGCAATGACCTCTCTCTATATATAAGCCTCAGAAATAAAAGAAACTAAAATAAGATGATCATGATCCTAAGGCTTATATAAGATTAAACCCTTAAGTAAAGATAAAAATGAAAATGCGCAATTAAAATAAAAATTACAAATAAAATTTAAGATAACGTAGGACGATCACAACTTTGATCTTCAGCTCCTCCTCGAATAGACATAGACAGTTGGATGTCCGCAACATTCTCCCAGGGTGGAAAAGAGCTCGACTCCATCGAGTTTACATCCCGAGTGAGCAACTATGCTATAATACCAAATTGATGTAGAACAATGGAATGAGTCTTTTGAATTTTAATATTTCCTAATTTATTGGAGACAGGAGGGATAGGGGCTGGCCAAAGAGAGAGGGAAGAGGGAGAATTGTCTATATTCGATGCAAGTGTCAACATATATTGAATAGGGGGAATTAAATTCAAATCTAATAATTTAATTTAGATTTGCACTAATTGAGGGGAATATCCTAAAATAGGTGTAGGATATTTTGGAAAGACTTTAAAATTCAAATTCATTTGAATTTGAATTATGAAATCTCTCCAAATAAGATAGAGCTAAATTAGGAAGATGGTAATGGGGTAATTGAATGATTTTTTCATTAGAATCTTAAATTAGAAAAGGGATTAAAAACCTTTCAAAATTTAAAATTCAAAATTAAGAGATGGGAGTTAATTGGGGAGCAATAAGGGGAAGGAAATTAATTGAATGGAGGGAGAAAAAGGGAGGGGGAATAGGGGTGTCTAGGTTCAATGTATTTAGGCTAGGGATTAATTGACCAATCACTTTCAGAATGGATTAACTAGTTGAATGAAAGAAGTTTCCAAAATTAATGTAATTAATGATGATGGATTTGAAATTCAAATTAATTTAATTTGAATTTAAAATATTTTTAAATTAATGACAACTTAAATAAGAAAAGATGGATTTTTTGAGATAAGCGGGTTAGGGAAGGAGGTGGCCGGCGGGTGGGTGGAGCCTTGGTGGATTTCGGCCAAGAGGAGGGAGGAGGAAGAAAGGGGTTGGTGTAGGCCGATGGTGTGGATCTGATGGGGTGAGAGGATCACACCTTGGTGGAGGGCTTTAAGAGGCGGCAGTTTAGGGAAATAAAGAAATATAAAACAAATAAAAAAAGGTAGAACCGTGAGCCTTGAACTCTTTCAAAAATTGACGGGTTATACGATGCCCTTCACCAAGGGACTTCAAACCACGAGCCCGGACCCATCCTGCAGCTAGTGGAAACCACAATTCCCTCCATAGGGATTCTCACTAACGTCCTCCCAAAGAATAAAAGTGCAGAATAAAATTTTATTAAAATTACATCATACCATTACACTAGCAATGACCTCTATAAATATAGGCCTTATAAATAAAAGAAACTAAAATAAGACGATAATGACCCTAGGGCTTATATAAGATTAGACCCTTAAGTAAGGGTAAAAATGAAAAATGCATAATTAAAATAAAAATTACAAAAAAAAATTTAAAAAAACGTAAGACGATCACAGCTGTCGATCTTTAGCTCCTTCTCAAAAAGACATGGACGGTTGGAAGTCCGCATCAACTTGTGACTTCAACTGCTCTAGATTAGTATTTCTCAGGACTTTTATTTGATAAGTTTGACCTCCGATATACGTAGATGATAAATGCTCATTCACACTTAGTGATGAGGACATCGGAAGCATTTTTCGACGCCTGAGATCAACGGCTACGATCATGAGTTTATTTTGAGTCATTTTATGTAGTTGTTTATTTGATTTTGTGTTTTTTTCCGTTTTTGCCCTTATGGGTGGTTAGTTGCTATTGTAGCCCAAGGGGCATTTTAGTCTTTCGTTTCCTTTGTCTTTGGGAGGCCTATTTATATGGCCATTCTCTTATAATAATTTAGTTTTTGATAAATGAAAATTGGATATTTCATGTTCTCTTTGTGAGTGCAAAACCTCCACAATCTCTTAGTGAGTTCGTAGGAGAAGCTAGATCTCTTTGTGAGTTCTAGGTTTCCTTGCTCTACTTATTTCCCTCATTTCTCGTGATTACATCGTCACCGTGGAGATTTGGCTTGAGGAGTTTGTGGAGAGTGGAATTCACGTGGAAATCCCCAAAGAGAGTTGTCTGATTTCTTTTTCCTTGCAATTATCATCTCCTAACATTGCCCTGCTCAGAATCGCCGGCCACTTGGCTGCACCCTCCCGCCAGCCATCCTCCCTCCAGGCATTGGCCACGGATCCAGCCCCTCCCGTGCAGCCCGCTCCCCTCTCCTCCACCGTCCTCAACCCAACATAACCAAGCCGTGAGCCCTCTTGTCCTCAAATCACCGAATTTCCTCTGCACCCGTGACTGCCGTTTCTCCCCTGTTGCCCAATCCGTGAAATCAAGCATTCAAGGCTTGATTAATTTGCTCATTCAATCAGCCATAATTGAGCAAATAATCACTAGAATTTGATTTCAATTTGAATTTCAAAAGGTTGCTTATTGTGTACATCTATGAAAGGAAACTTTCCTTTTATTGAATCCTGATTTTATTACAGGTTTTATTTAAAATCTGTTACTTATTTATGTGAGCCCCATTTGATTAAATACTTAAGCCTTCTCCCTTCCATGTGGTCGGCCCATTGATGGCTCCTCTCTCTTCCCCATTTGACAATAATAACACCACAAAATCAGCCCAAAATTCTTCCCCTTTTACCGCCCCATTAATACCATTTGAATTAATTTGAATTCCTCAAATTAATTCCCTCCCACCCCTACCAAAATAGAAATTCCTGCACCCAACTCATGGTCTCTCCCTTGGCCGAATTCTCCCAAGCCCGCCAAAGCTCGAGTGCTTCTCCCGAGCCGCCGAATACACCTTCAAGAAATTGCAGGCAAGAATTCCATATTCCGACAACCTATCCCAGAACGACGATCCAAGGTTCCTTCTTCCTCGGAGCGACCTCGATTCTAAGGTGGAGACTCTTCTTCCGCTAAAGCCTAGATTAGTTGAGCGTATGGGCTCCAAAGGTGAAAATTCTCCGTATTAAATTGTGGATTCTTGTGGCCATCGTAGTTTTACAATTATTCTTTTTTGTTTCTTGAATCATTTGGTTGATTGATCTTGCTCTACTTTGCCCAAGCATGTTAAAAACTAAGAGTTCTAAGGATCACTCTTTTATGACAATGATAATTTTATTTTAGGTTATTATGTTACAATTGCTCTCTTTAATTTCTTAAAGTAACTCCTCCATCGCATGTACGTTTCACATCACATAGTATCTATAATAAACAAGAAATTATGAGAGTATGTAATACAAATATGTAAATGGCCAACCAACCTCTGGCCGAGAAGATTATGGATTGCTGGCCATCAGAGTAAATACTCAAGCAACGACAAAAATAAGTAACTGCAAAACCAATATGTTAAATTTAGAAGGCGAAGCGTTATCTTTTTCCCAAAAAATTAACTATGAAATACATCTCGTCCTTAACACTCAAAATAATATTCAAGAGCTTTTTGTAACTTAAAGGTATGGGTATTTCATCAACTTACTAAAAGGAAAACATACAAAATCACATCTCATACCCTATCACAATTGGCATATAGTTACTGATCCAATCACTCTTATAGACATATCATACTTAATCTTTATCCAACCTCTCTCTTTCTCCATTGATAAATCCGGTCACAATCCAACCCGCTTTTGCCTCCCTCCTTTTCTCCCCATCCCCTTTAGTAAGCCTGATGTAGAACGAAGGAGGGGGTCATTTGAATTTTCAAAAATTCCTAGTTTATTTGAGAAGGGAGGGATGGGGGCCAGCCAAATAGAGAGGGGAAAGGGAGAATTGTTCACATTCAATGTATGTGTCCACATATATTGAATAGGGGGAATTAAATTCAAATCTAACCACTTAATTCAGATTTGCACTAATTGAGGAGAATTTTCTAAAATAGGTGTAGGATACTTAGAAAGATTTTAAAATTCAAATTCATTTAAATTTGAATTACAAAATCTTTCCAAATAAGATAGGGCCAAATTAGGAAGATGATAATCAGGTAATTAAATGATTCCTTAATTAGAATCTTAAATTAGGAAAGGGATTAAAGCTATTTCAAAATTTAAAATTCAAAATTAAGGGATGTGAGTTAATTGGGGAGCAATAAGGGGAAGAAAATTAATTGAATGGAGGGAGAAAGAGGGAGGGAGAATAGGGGTGTCTAGGTTCAATGTATTTGGGTTAGGGATTAATTAACCAATCAATTTTAGAATTGATTAATTAATTGAATGAAAGAAATTCTCAAAATTATTGTAATTAATGAGGATGTATTTGAAATTCAAATTGGATTAATTTGAATTTAAAATCTTTCCAAATTAATGACAACATAAATAAGGAAAGAATGATTTTGGAGGGAAGTGGGGTTAGGGAAGGAGGTGGCCGGCGGGTGGGTGGAGCCTTGGTGGATTTTGGCCAAGGGGAGGGAGGAGGACTCTTACCCGAATACCAAAGTTTAAATCTTAAATTATCAATTTCCTTAGCCTTCTCTCCAACCCATTTAGCCTGAATGCTCAAAATATTTAACTTCCTATGAATCATAATATCTATTAATTCCATTAATTTTTATGTAAAGGTACCTATATTCAAGTTCCTATCCTAATTTTAGTTTCATGTTTTTTAGTATCATGTACTAGCTTCTTTGCCCACATCCATCCTTGATGTGGGAACCCTTGCCTATTTAACATTACACCTGGGAGTCGATGCAGCGGCCCTTGCACACTTGTCAAAGTATTCAGGCCAAACAGCGCGTCGCTTCTAGGGGACGTCCTAGCATAAAGACATTTTTTTAAAAGGATTCATGTCATTATTATTCGACAAGTTTTACGCTGGTTGTCGACTACCTAACGTAACCCTCCACTTTTATCATCAAGGACTTAGGACCTGGCAACGACACCAGAACATAATTTCAATCTTAAAATCTTCATTAACTAAACATAATAATTACTCAAGCTAGAAAGTTTAAGGATAAAATAATAATAATAAAAGAATGTGATGCTCCACAGGTTGAATGCTACAATCAGTCATCAAAGGAAGAACATAAGATGACATATAACTAATCCTATAGAGTCATAAGAACTCATTACCAAGTTTTATCCTGACAACTTAAAACCGACTATGGTTAACTTGTGAGTTTTTTATCTCAAAATTTTAAAACAAAAAGTAAGAAAGAACACTCTGGACTGAGCAGGCATCCAAGGCTTTATAAAGAAGAAAATCTTGCATGCAACCAATGATTTACTAAGCTTCGCCAGCAACTGCATTGATAAGACCATTTGATCTCACATCACGGCCCCTTCCTTGACGAAATTGCCATCTTTCATCTCCTTAACCTATAAAATCAAGTGCTTATAATATAATAGTCCTAATTGTTATGCATAAATATGTTGCAATTTTGCTCAGAAGCTTTTTTTTTACAACATTGCATTCCAAACATTTAAATATTTAACTAAAGCTTCTGTGCTGCTTTCTAAAAATTTTGCAATGAGAATAATTGTTGGGAGAGTGATTAAAAGTGTTGTCATCATGCTGCTATGAAAGCCAAAAAGCAGCAGCCCCATTCGTACTGTGTTGTCTTCATAAAATTTTATTTATATGACATACTATAGTATATTTCTAAGAATAGCATGAACCAAAACTCTGCACACAGCACTTTCTCCCTTCTGAGTAAATTTCACCAGCTCTCAATCACAGTTTTCAACAAAAAAAAAAAAAGTTCAATGTGTTAGATTAGATAAGGAAAACTAAATGAAATTAGGTAGCAAATTGCATAAACCAGATGTACCGATCAAATAGAATATAAATCAGGCCTTATTCTAATCAACAATTTAAAATATAGGTACCAAGCATTATTGGCATGAGAATATGCATTATTACTGTAGCAACCAAAATTCAATATAATAAGCACATACAAATCTCCATGAAAAATGGTCTATGAAGGAATTTAGCAAATAATAACATGCATCTAAAAGTAATATGCAAGCAGCCCGTGAATAAAAATTTAAAATAAATAAATAATTAATAAAAATTAAAAATAAATTACAAGAAGCTAGGGCATCTATAATTTTGAGGCATCCCACAAAAGCAAGCCTTGTGAAGCAACTGAATTGCAAAGAGTAAAATTTCTGCCATAAAAACTTAACACTAATATTTAGTTGGAAATCTTTCATAGTAAGAGTTAATGTAGGCACATAAAAGATAATTGTTATAAATTTTACAAGGGAATTCATCAACAGATTCATTTGTTATTTTAAGTGCATATAACATATATATTACATAAAATCGTGGGAAATTAGGTTGGGAAGCGTCACTCACCATATTTGATTATGGAGGAAGGAAGAATGTTAATATTTAAGTTTGCTGGCAGAGAATAAATAATTTTATTTATTAATTATATTATTGAAAATTTATATATTTTTAACTTTGTTTAAAAGAAACCAGGGAAATATATTATATATATATATATATATATATATATATATATATATATATATATATATATAATATATATATATATATATATATATATATATATATATATATATATATATATATAATATATATATATATATATATATATATATATATATATATAATATATATATATATAAGGCCCTATGGACAACTAACTTCATATTTTTGTTTAGAATCTAGGTCTGAGGTATGTCAGGTCCAGAATCAGCCGTAGATGATTTATTCCCTTAATGATTTAAAAGGCAAACTATCTTCTTAATGATTTAATCCTTGGATCTTGAACAAACTAACAATAGAATTTGTATAGCCATGTATATGGATTGTAATATCATAATGCAAGCATAAAAAATTTAATCACATAATATGCCAAAAATAATTCCAAAGTAAATTTATTTATAAGACACGCAAGATCTGCTCTGCTCCAATAGCTTAAATTAAAATCATAATTTAAAAGTTATAAAAAAAAAATCAGGAAATTAAGAATAAAAAAACTCTCTATAGTTGAAAAGAAAATAAGTGCGATAGAAAATTAATTGAAAATCTCGTCCTATGTTCACAAGTTAAAAAAGAGTCTTTTGATCATAATATATGAAAAACTGATTTTTTTCTCATCCAAGAATGTTAACTTAGTGTAATCTAACCAACTAAAACATGATGAGCATATTTTGTGATTAAATTACTCAATACTTAGTATAGAGTTATATTACACTTCCATATACATCTTTTCACAAAAAGAAAGCTTAATTCTCAACTAACTTTTTCTTAAAGCCAAGTTTAGTCAGTCATCAACACAATAATTTTTCTTAAATATAGATAAAAACACAAATTTCTCAAGTTAACATCACATATTCAAAGGAAACCTATAAGTAGTTCATATATTTGCATGTAAATAGACATACTTATGTAGTGTATAAAAATTGAAAAAAAAAAAAAAAAAAAAAAAAACACAACATTCTAATTGCATATGAACAATTATTGCAAATGTTGGTATTTTTCACATCAGATTTTGCTATGTCATAGAGTATGCTACTCTTTGCAAATCAAATCTTGACTAACCTTGTTACAAGTTATTTGAACCATTTTCAAGCATTGATCAAATTAATTGTGTTCAAATCTTGATCGAAATAATTTTCAAGTTATGATAGAACCTAATAAAAGCCACAATCATCAATGATCATGAAATTTAAAATTAACCCAAATTCATATTTTTCACATCAGAATGACGGATCGGGTCAATTTTTTGACACGCCTACTACAAATATATATACCACAATTTGATAATTTTTGCACTAAAAACATAAGACAGCCGTCCTGAACGAAGGCTACATCTCATAACAAATTAACTAGCCTATTAGTTAAGACTATTAAAGAGCCAGCTGGGTACAGAGAGCCAGATAAACAAATTCCTGTCCTGATGACTTTGATTTCTACTTTATTTTTATACATATTTTACCGCCTGAGGGCTGGCCTGCTTCTGCTCGAAGGCATTCATATTGATAGCTGTTTTGCTGCCCGATCGACATTTCTGTAGAAGTTCTTTTGTCTACGACTGGTTATTGTGATACTTCTGCAGTTCAAATAAACTCTCGATTGGCCTTTTGTTGATTCAGTGTAATCCTTCGTGTTAGTTCCAACGATATATGCGCGTGCAGCAATTTATTAAATAGTTTTAGATTTATTTACAAAATTTTCAAGTCTTATAGTAAAATAGAAGAGTCAAGCACGTAGACCTATAGAGGTGCAAACGAGTCAGTCGACTCACGAGCCTGCTCGAGCTCGAGCAAATTTTTGAGCTAGAGCTCGTGAAATTATTGAGCTCGAGTTTGATTGAGAGGAAGCCCGCTCCATTACTCGTCGAGCGGCTTGACCGTGAATGCATAGGTGCATAAGGTAGAACCAGAAGCGCATGTGCAGGAGCGGGCGCAAAAGCACGAGGCAGTTGCGTGGAATCTCAGGCACGAAAGCGGAATCGGAACAGGCCTTTTGCCTCACGAGCTTTTCACAAGCTCACACCCACCCATCGCGACGAGCAGAGCTCGAGCTCACGATCTTGCCGACGAGCCAAGCTCGAGTAAATATTACTTAAGCTCAACTCGACTCATTTGCACCCCTACTGCAACCAATCAAGACTATCTCCTTCCTTTAGAAAACCAAGATAGCATCTCGCAAAGCAAGAAAATTGAAACATATATCTCTTTTCTAATAGAGTTAATTAGAATTATTTGCTTCCATATCAATATTAGAATGTGTCTAATATTTATAGTAAAATTTTATAATAATTATTATTGTAAAATATTCTCATTATTAAGCATACATTCTTTTGTAGCATGTTCCTATAATACTCTACTCTATTGCTTATATATAATCACTCTTGTATTAACATATTATTAAATTCAAGGAAGAGAATTGAAAGTCTAGCTTTTCTATTATTCCATTGCTCCAGAAAGCTAGTTCGATAACAACTGAGTGGCGTATATGTGGTTTCATTCCTAGCACTACGAAGAGTAGAATCTATTTCCACATCTCTCTCTCTCTCTCTCTCTCTCTCTCTCTCTCTCTCTCTCTCTCTCACGAGTTGAGCTTATCGAGTTTGGAGCTCGAGTTGGAGAAGTTTTGAGCTTGTGGGACTATCAATCGAGCTCTAGTTCGATCTAGATGAAGCTCTATTGTTTGTTGAGTGGTTCGACCGCGGAAGCATTGCGCGGAAGGTAGAATCAGAAGCACGGGTAAGGGAGCAGAACTGGCAGCACGAGAGCGACATCGCTGAAGTGGGCGCAGTAGTGTGGGGGTGAGCACGAAAGCACGATACAATCGAATGCAATTGTGGACGCAAAAAACGAGATTGGAATTGGCCTTACGCTTCATGAGCTCCTCGTGAGCTCATAGCCATTTGCGACGAGCCGAGCTTAAGTTATACATGACTCGAGATCAACTCGACCCATTTGCACCCCTAATGGAACCAATCAAGGTGACCCTCTCCTTCCTCTAGAAACCATGAGAACATCTCTCAATGCAGAAAAACTAAGAACCTATACCTCTTTTACATTAGAATTAATTATAATTATTTATTATCATATCAATATTAGAATATGTCTAATATTTATGATAGAATTTTATAATCATTATTATTATAAAATACCCTCATTATTAAGCACACATTATTTTGTAACATATTCATATAATACTCTACTCTATTACTTATATATAATCACTCTTGAATTAACATATTATTAAATTAAAAAAAATAGTATTGAAAGTCTAGCTTTTCTATTATTCCAATTCACAAAAAAGGCAATTTTTGTGAACTGTACTAAAAAACTAAAAAAGCAATCGATTAAATTAGGAAATAATTATTTTATAGATAAAAATCAAAGAGCATATACCATTTAAATTAGAAAATTTTAATAGTAAATCAGAATTATTATTACTGTTATTATGTTTGAAATGTTTATATCAATTATGACACTCTCTCTTATCCAAAATTAGATTTTATTCTCTTAATGTGACATTTCCTACCTTTCGTTGTTGTAGCAAATGATATAATATAGTTGAACAATTATACTTTTAAATAAAAAATAACTTACTTGAGTCAGCTTTGAGATCCTCTTCTCAACACTATATATAATTATAATTTATTAAATTCTCTTTTCTATCTTTCCTGTCAATTTAAAAAAAATACTATATAACAATTCTATAATATTTTTTCATTTTATGAGATTTTTTAAATATTTTTTATTATATATTGTAATGTAAAAATCTAATAATATTGTACACATTCATAGCAAATAAAAAAAAATAGCTTTAAATATCTTTTTCAGGAAAAAAAAACAAGTGATAGAAAGAGAGACTCACAAGTAACAATTTTGAGTACGTGAATACTAAGAATTAATCTCAAATTTGAGTACAGATGCCTTTCTGCCTGCGGCTCCAGGCATGTGGGAAAAACAATAGCTACCAAAGGATTTAGGATAAAGCTAATTGAAATAATTTTGTTTTAACATTTTATATTAAATACATTACCTAATTAACCAAAAATTCATTGGCCATTGGGGCACCTGAAAATTCTTTTATTTAGATTTAGGGTTTACTTAGGGTAGTTTGAGCACTGTTTTATTTTTCAAAATGTTAATTATAGTTCTTTATTTTGTTTTATTCTTTTGTTTTTGCTTAAAATGTTTTGCTGAGGGAATCTATTTTTTACCCCAAAAAAATTATTAATGTGTGATATATAGCTTTAAAAAGTCCATATTATATTTAAATTAAATATTTATAAAATCTCCAATGTTTTTTTTTTTTAATTCTTTTGTTTTTGCTTAAAATGTTTTGCTAGGGAATCTATTTTTTAACTTAGAGTTTTTTGCAAAATTAGATAACACCAATAAATGCATAACCATGATGGAACTTGCTTCATATGTAAGTGTATATATATAAATAGATATATAGATAAGAGCAAAAAACATCCTTAATTAATGCCTACTCTTTTTTTTTTTTATCCGGCCGAGCTATTATAAATTCATATAAACACCCCCCCCTTATTGCCTACCTCGAAAAATATAAGAAACAAAACATAGAGAGACACGGAGAGAGTTGCAGACATGACGGCAGAATCAATGATCAGCACTTAGTAGTGATCATCAAGCACGTGGATGAGCAGCCGGCCATCATGGTTGAGAAGCATGAAGCCAAACGGAAAGAGCAGGAGAAGACTGCCAAAGAGTTGGGCGTGGTATTGCTACCTGTCACCGTCGCAATGCGATAGCAACGGCAATAGCAAAAAAGAACCAGTCAGGCTCCAGGCCGGAGCTCATTCTGCTTGGAATGAGCGTGGCCTGCGCTCTGGTAAGCTTCTTACTTTGGGCCGTTCTTCTACTATATATATATATATATATATATATATATATATATATATATACACGAACTTCAAGATAACAGCACTCTCCAGGAGGAAATCTTAGATTAAATAGACAAATACATACTGACATTAGACATTATATATCATATTAGACCACACAAGACAAATTCTCTCATAAACTGAGCACCTTTAGCTAGTGGTGGATGAGCTAGAGGAATACAGTGATGGCGAGCACCACGACGCCGGCCAGAACAGAGAAGAGGCAGGCTGTTAGCAGCCCAAGCAGAATTGCCCTCTTAACATTCTTGCACTGGACGGATATCAGAGCGCGAGACCCAGAAAGAAAATGAAGAGAGCTAGGGCGCCGACGCTAAATTGGAAGAGGATGAGCTCGCCGCCGCCGGATTTATTTTTTCTTTTCTATGCCAGCTATGAAGAATGGGACGGGAACGCTGACATTTACGCCGCCCAAAATGTTCGCTGCCTTTTCCAAGGACTTCATTTCGCCGGCGGCATCATTCGGCTGCTGTTCAGCCTCAGGGATTCGGCTTCTCATTTTTTTTCGCCAATGTAAATAGTTGCTGCGCCTAGCTACAAAAAAAAACAAGATTATGGAGATAGAGATATATATATAGGCGTAGATGTTCGATCTCGTCTCTCGATACTCCCAATACCCTGATCCCACTGCTCACCTAAGCTTTAATTCCTCCCACATGAGACAGCTTCATCTCCTTCCTTACATTATTATCCAATGATCGGTATCGTTTCCTTAGTTATCGTTGATCATCCTTGGTGGCAGATAGTGACGGATTCAGTTTCACTTTTGTAGTTTATAGGACAAAATGAAATTATGAAATGCATAATGTCCAAATATATATACACATATGAAACGCAGCGAATGATGCCGCCGGCGAAATGAAGTCCTTGAGAAGGCAGCGAACATTTTGGGCGGCGTAAATGTCAGCGTTCCCGTCCCATTCTTCATAGCTGGCATAGAAAAGAAAAAAAAACGGGCGGCGGCGAGCTCATCCTCTTCCAAGTTAGCGTCGCCCTAGCTCTCTTCAGTTTCTTTCTGGGTTTCGCGCTCTTGATATCCGTCCAGTGCAAGGTGTTGGGAAATTTCTATATATGGGCCAATATATTTTATACATATAAAATAAAGAATTATACATTAGACGCTATCTAAAATTAAGCCAATTAATTTGTGATCTATTGAGTATTAAATTATTATTTGGCTTATGTGGCATCTCAATTAATTTTGTATGGAATTAATTTGTGTAGAGGCCGGGTATTTATTTTATTTTTATAATTGGCTGAAATAAAATATTTACACTTAGGGCTGTTTGGTTCCCTGAATTAGGAGGGTAAAGTAAAACAAATACATGTATTTGTTAAATTAGGGTGTTTGGTTAATTTTGAGCGGAACAAATGAAACTCATCGGATGCATTAGGCGTGTAATAAGGAGGCTGTTTTGTGGGTATTAGAAACCCGCTCGTATCGAGCGGGTTTTAAATTCGCTCGACGATGGCGTCGTCGTCGTCGTCGTTGCTGTTCAGCTTAATTGATTCGCAGGTGGTGTAAGATTGCACAAGAGGGTTCTTCGGCTCCTTCGTTCTTCTCAGACTTCGCGCGACGACGACGTTCCCTTTGTCCGATCGGAAGTTGCGCCATTTTCATCGGAGGTAAGGACGGGAGCTGGAGTTAGCATCGTCGTTGATGTTCGGCTTCATTGCTTCGCACGAGGTGTAAGATTGAACGAGAGGCTTCTAGGGCTCCTTCGTTCTTGTTCGGCTTCGCTCCTTCGACCACGTTACCTTTGCCTGTCCGATGGAAAGTTCCGTCATTTCCATCGGAGGTAAGGACGGGAGCTCCAGTTCGCATCGTCGTTGCTGTTCGGCTTTTTTGCTTCGCACGAGGTGTAAGATTGCACGAGAGGATTTCCACGCGTCGGAGGATTTCCACGATTATGTGATCCGATGGAGTCCAGACGAGATCGTGTGGCTCGTTGATGGATCGATGGTGAGGCGGGAGGTGCGAAAGGAAGGAGAGCCGTGGACAGAGAAGGCGATGTTTCTGTGCGCATCTGTTTGGGATGCGAGCGATATTGATGATGTGAAGTGGACCGGGAAGTATGAGGGAAGCGACGCCCCTTATGTCTGTGTTTATAAGGATGTGAGGGTGCCGATTGGGAGTTTCATGTAGAGGAACAAATTGCCGAGTAATTGTTCCTCTTTCTCCTCTTTGGAATTTCTATTTCCTCTGTATCTGTTTCTGTTTTGTTTCAGTGTGTGGCTCTTTGGTTTCTCTGTTTTCTTTGTTCCTCGAGAACAAATTCTATGTTATGCTGTGAGATATGTTATGAATTCCGAAGTTCAAAGCTCCTTTGGTTGTTTGGTTCAATCTTCAAGGTAAATGTATGCTATTTTATGTCATCTTGCTGTATGTTTTTGTTTGATGTTTCATTAATTTTGAATTATAAATGTTATGCTGTGAGACAGGTTTGTGATTATTATGTTAACTTAAAGTGGTTGAACTAGCATGCATAAGCATTAAAATATCAAATATGATGTGATATTTGTATCGTTCTCCAGGCTTTTTGTGGAAGAAGCATGGCTCTTTGGGTTGTTGCACCAAGTTCTTCTGTTGTGGCTGTTTTCAAATCTAAGTGATCAGTGTCTATGTTTATAACGGTGTCTATGTATTTACTGTTTGCCAGCTATCAGTGGATCTTAAATGCTTGAGCTTTCCTTATCCTTAGTTTGATTTATTTCTTGAACTTGAAATTTATGTACTCGAAAAAATAGAGCACCATTTCGAGAGGCATATAGAATAATTATTTATAAAGATATAGTATTAGCTGTGTAAATCATACTCAAAGCATGCTCCGTGTTGGATTCTCGAATCAATCAAACATAGACTGCTAGAGATAGTTATAAGACGTTATTTGTTTGACTTTTTTTTTTAACTTATGTAAGTTATTTCTGCCATCTTATCTATTAAGAGAGGGCTGAGAGTGCAATTGATCAGATTGATTGGATTGAGAAGATAACCGGTGTTATTGCTTCTTTGCTTAGTTCCCAATGACCTTAGAAGGTTAGAATAAGTAATTTCTATTGAAGTTCCTGTATGATTTTATTGGTTCAATTTACAAAGTTGTTTCTCACTTAATTTCAGCACCTCCTTACTAGCCCCATGAGTAGTGGTCACCATCGCACTGCCAGTGAGAGTAGTTCATTTGACAGCTCAACTGATCTTGATCACGTAGCAATTGAATAATCTTCATTTGAACGGAATAGTGCTACTGGAGCATCTGAGCGTTTTTACCGAATCTCACAACAACATAGGTTCAATATCAAGCATGAAAAGCCAATTGATTTGCTGAGGAAAGTATGCGGAAATGATGTTTGTGCTGACTGTGGTGCTCCTAATCCTGACTGGGCATCTTTAAACCTTGGAATTCTTGTATGATTTCAATGTTCTGTTTGCTTTGGTTTAAATAACTTGTCTCAGATCTGTTATGGGAGAAATAACAAATATTACTAGCAATCAAAACTATTTTTTAGTTGAAATTTTGCACATCACAAAATTTTTAATATCAGCTGATTTCCAATCAAGTCAAACATGATTGACATTTTGAGCTATATATTGAAACATATTTTGTATCTATATATTAGGGAAAACATTATCAACAAGTTAAATCATAATTATTTGTTGTAAAATTACAAAAAAATGAACTTGACTCAAAGTTAAAGCTAAAGATGATAATATTCGATGTTAGAGAGTTTATAGCATTAATTTGTACTAAAAAGTTGTTTTAGAAAGCAAAAAGAAAGCTATCCCAAACAAAGTTTAAACATTCGGTGATTACTTTATAAATACACTAGTTATAATGACAAAAAAAATATTACAAATGCACTGTTTTACTTTACTCTGGATATATCTAACCAAACAAGGGAAACATTTCTCCTGTGTTTACTTTGCATACATCCAAACAGCCTCAAAGTATTTGAAATGCACTACATTTGCTTTACACTGCATTTACTTTACATTGCATTTACTTTGCAGGCAACCAAACAGCCCCTTAAAGTATATAAGGGTCATGGTCCCCAGTTTAAGCGGGGTAGTTCTCATTTCTCTCATTTCCCATCTTGAGTGAAAAGAAGGGGTCTCTCTCTCTTGAAGAACGCCGCTCTAAACGTGGAAGACCGAAATCCTTAACTTAGCATTTCAATGGATTCAGGTACGCTTCCGAAACCTTCTTCTTGATGATTTGACATATCGTTCGGAGACGATCGAATTGATTATTTATGTCTCCATTAAATCCTAACATGTGGTATCAGAGTCCGTTGTCATGTTAGATCACCGAGAAATAGTTTTCGCTAATCATGATGTTAATTTGAGTTTTTCGATCAATAGAAATCTTCATTTGAGATTTTTTTTTTATTCAAAGAGATTTTGCTTTCTCTGTGTAAATTAGTTGCCAAAATTTTCAAAACAACATTGTTTAAGATATTCAATCAGTTTTGAGAAATTCAAAAAACTTTTATATGGGTATTGATTCACTCGTTTATTAGTTTTCCAATATTCATTATCTATTTTTGTTCATCATTTCTCCTTGAAAACGATGAATTGACGGTTGGTATTTGCGATTAATGAAATATGAAAACGACACCACATACGTGAACAGTTGTTTTGTTTAAATGGAAGCATTTATCTTAATGGATTCAGCATATTTTAAAACTGTCAAATTATATTAAGTTTGTAACTGCTAGTATACTTTTGCTATTTTATTTAATAAAGGACATAAAGCATTAATGATCCTTTATTATTTGGTTTGACATTTGGTACTGTCATCATTATTCATTTTACTATATCTTTATTTCCTTCATTTGATATTCTTTACTGTAAGATATTTGTTTCAATGGATTTAGTTCCGTTAAGTTATTATTCCATTGTATGTGAATCGATGCGTTGTTTTTGGGTTTTTCGGTTACATATACTTTTCATTTAAATAATTTATGTATTGTATCTGTAACGAAATTCTGAAAGAATATTCTTGTGGTATCATATTTTTTTTTATTAAATATGAACGAATATTTCTTATTTGATATAATTATTCATTAATTCGAAATTAAATTAAATTGAAATAATATGTCACCAAAGTGACCTCTATTAAATCAATTTATTTAATTTAAAATTAATTGAATAATGCTAAAGAATTTTTTTTTTCTAGTCTATGCGAAAATTAATCGGCCCAAAGGAAGATTATTTTTTGGCCAGAGTACTCTAAAGATATAGTCATAAATATGTGATAATTTTGAAAGTATTCATGCATATAATAAGTCGGTCCAAAGAAAGGCTTATTATTGGCAGAATTTTTTATCAATATTTATTAACTATAATTTTTAAAGTACCATTTACAAATTATAATTTCTGTCCAAAGACTAAATTATGATGTTGTTTTAGGTATCTTATAAAGGGCCCACCATATGTTGTTGCTAATTGTGTATTAATTTTTTGTTCTTTTTCAGTTAATGTTTCTTCTATATCTGCCAATTTGGATAACATTCCAGTGCTTAATGGCTCAAATTTTAAGAAATGGAAAGAGCACATTACTATTGTTCTTGGGTGTATGGATCTAGACTATGCGATTAGGACTAAACGCCCTCCTGCCCTTACTGCGGAAAGCACTATTGAACAAAGGGCAAATTTTGAAAAGTGAGAGCGTTCAAACCGCATGAGTCTTATGATCATGAAGCATTCAATTCCAGATACCATCAGGGGTGCAATGCCTGAGGAGAAAATTGATGTAGAACGGAAGAACGGCTTTGCTAGGGACGAATCTCCCCTCCGAATTTTGAGAACAATTTCATTTTTGTGTTTCCCAAAACTTGAGAGAATTCACATTCTGGGAAGGTGATGGGGAAGAAGTTCCAAAACCCTTTCAAAAATCTGTCATATGATTTCAGTTTTTTATTCAAAATCTGATTTTGAGAGAAATTCAGATTTTCCACAAATCTGGAATAATCTCAGATTTAAGAAGGGCGATGATCAGTTGGAATTAATCCCGTGAACATATTTTAGTAGAATCAACTAAGGGGGAGGCGGAGAGCTGAGAAGAAATTAGGGATTTAATTTCAACGGGAAAGTAGGAGTTGGGAAGGACTTAAATGAGGTGGGGACGTGGGATTTTCCATCCAAATAAGAATTCTGTGATTTGGAAATAACCCAAACAGTCCAATATTGAGAATAATACTAATGGAAGCAATTAAAAGAAGATTTCAGGCTTCGCTGTGAGAAATAAAACTGTTACGGGAAATGAGGTTGTTTCCAAACGTGATAATTAGCTAGGGAAATAAATATTAATTAATGGGTAGGTGGCAGGCATAGGCTAGAGATGCATTAATGGGTATGAATTTAATTCCTGCTATTAAACTCCTTAGATTAGGGAATCAATTAGGAATTTAATCAAAATCAAAATTTTAATTTCAGTTTTAATTAAATTAGGAAGGAATTGATTTTTATTTTAAAATTCAAATCAAAGAAATTAATGCCATAAATGGGGGAGTAAAGGAGGGAGCCCAAAGAGGGGGCCGGCGGGTCTAGGGAGAGAGATTAATTCAAATCCTGAAATTAATTTCAGGATTTGAATGAAAATGGGGGGAATTAATTTGAAGATTGATTTCAAATTAAGATGACATTAAATGCCTTAATTGGAGAATTGATGGGAGGAACACCAATTAGGAAATATTTCAAATTTGAAATTTGAAATCCCAAATTGTCATGAATTTTCCTCTTGATTTTGCCAACCCAAATTGGAAAGAGGCATGGCCAAGGGAGAATGAGGAAGTGAGGTGGCCGGCGGGTTGTGAAAAGGTGGCCGGCGGGATGGTGAAGAGGTGGCCGGTCGCTTGGGTGGAGGATGGGGATGTCGACAAGGAGAAAATGAAAAGATAACGAAAAGAATAAAACCACGAACCCGGCCGTCTCCAAGGTTGGTGGGTGATACGATTTCCCTCTCTAAGGGATCTCAATTCACGAGCCCGGACCCATCACTACAGGAAAATCACTTATTACCGGCGGAAATTTCCGGCGGCTTTCCGGCGGTCAAATTTCCGGCGGCGTTCCGTTCGGTTTTTTTGACGGCTTAAAATTTCCGCGGCGTTCCGGCGGATTTCCGGCGGTTTTCCGGCGGCTAATTTCCCCGCGAAATTTTGCGACGGCTAATTTCCCGCAAAATTATCCCGCGGAATTTTCCGGCGGCTTTCCGGCGGCTTTCCGACGGCGTACCGGCGGCTTTACATAACTAGTTTATTTTAATAATCAATTAAAATAAAAATTTAAATTAATAATGTTTAATTATAATATTCAGAATTTTTTAATATAAATAAAAAAATACTTAATTTTAACAGCTTTGCAGAAACGGCGCATTGGTCAGGGGGCGGGCAGCGGGAGAGGAGGTCCACGGTTCGAAACTCAGCGAAGACAGCGCGGGAGCGGGCTCGTTGGCGCACGCGGGCTCGCCTGGCTCACGCGAGCGCGGTCCGACGCGGTCTGGTCCGGCGCGACTCAAAGCCTGGCGCGACCGCCCACCGGAGCTGGTTGCTGGCGTGCCGCCGGGGCCGCCGGGGAGCGGTTTCAGCGGGAGCGGCCGGTTCTGTTTTTTTTTTTTTTTTTTTTTAATTTCCACCGGCGGTTTTTGACCGCCGGCAAACCGCCGGATTTTTTTGCCGCCGGAAAACGCCGTCGGAAAGTATTTTCCTACGCCGTTTTTCAAAAAAACCGGCCGGCTCGAAAAAGGAAGACCCGCGGAAAAACCGCCGGAAAATTAAAAAAAAAAA
>CM028350.1:45455170-45564600 GCA_016618105.1 Dendrobium huoshanense | reverse complement strand
ATGCATGTATTTTTCTAATGGCGATGCTTCTTATTTATCTTTCATCACCTCCTTTTGCAATATTTGACATCCGTACCATCACGAAATAAGAAAACGTGGTTGTCATCTAGGCAATTATTAATCTCTACAAGTTAGTTCATATCTTAATCAATTAGGGTAGAGGTGTCCATATTTGAAACAATTCGAAAATCCGACTCGAACCCGACTTGAAAATTCTAGGTTAGGGTCAACCCGGACCCGAAACAGGTTGGGTTCGTGTTGAACAATTCGACTTGTTTCAAAAATCGGGTCGAGTTCGAGTTAACCCTTTGACCCAAAAGTGACCCGAAATTGACCCTTTTTTGACCCGGAAACCCGTTTTGACCCGGAAACCCGAGATTGACCCTTTTCCGACCCGAAAGCGGAGTTTGATCCATTTTTTGACCAGAAACCTATCACTTTTTTTCATGGTACCGGGTCATTCGGGTCGTGTCAGGTTGTCCTGGACCTGAAGCGGGTTGGGTTTCGGTCCGCAAAATCAACCCATTTGTAAAAACGGGTCGAGTTCGGGTTGACCCGAATAGTATCAAGTCAATTTCGGGTTCAACCCAAACTTAACCCGTGACTCGAAATTGACAGCCCTAAATTAGGGTAGCTCCATGAACATGATCTTCCAACATTATATTTTAATTGTTGACTTTTGTATACATATGCAATACCAACATTTACAAAGTATAGATATAATGAAATCGCCTTTTGACTCTATTTTTTTATATAGGATTTTTTAGCCAATTAAGACAAAACTCGCACACACATCAAATACATAAGTTTCAAATTTAAGACCTCTTGATTGATAATCAAAGCTCTCAATCAACATATCAAAACATCACCCTAGACTTGAAAGAAGGAGATTGATGGGATATTCAGTTTATGCATCATTTTAAGATCTCCTCCATTTCTAAACACTTGAATCAAAATACTTTATCATTAATCAGTTAATTTACTCCTAATTGTTGAATATTTCATTAAAATTTTGTTAATTAAATTACTATAACAGGTTAAATCAATCTACAACATTGTCTATAATCTGTTCAAGATGCTTTCTATACAAAATGAAAAATTCCACATAATAAGATTATGAGATAAAACACTACAGTAAAACAAACAAGCAATGATATTATTTATAACATATTTATCAGTGAAGTTAGTATTTCTGATAACACACTAATTATATCCTCTGCTCCTAAATACATATCGAAATGGCACGCCGACTAAGACAAGTTGAAGAATTCCAAAAAAATTTTAAAAAAAAACTGTGATTAAATATTTTCTATATTCTATGATATAATTGAAACTATACCTATAGTCCTGCAGAGGCCTGGATTGTGGAATTGATCCCCATCTGGAGGCTTCAGAGCATCACACTCTTCTCATAGATCATTCTGAATAAGCTTATTTAAAAGTGCAGTCAACAGAGCATCTCTCTTCTCAGCTCTACACTCTTCCCTCACTCTCCTCTGCTCCTCCCTCTCCCTCCATGCCCTTTCGAGCATCAATCTCTCCCTCTCCAGCTTCTCCATTGACTGCCTCCATTCCTGCTCAAATCTCTGTCTCTCGAAAGCTCTTCGCTCCATCATCTCCCACCAATGGGACTCTATCTGCTGCTGTTTCTGCATGAAGTCCTGCAGTAGCTCATGAACAGAATTGGCTGCTCTTGACTTATCAGCAGCAGCAGCAGCAGCAGCAGCTCTGCTTTGCTGCTGATGCTGAACACTCTTCTCCGCCTTCCTCTTTTTTCCTTGACTGGGCCGTTCTTGATCACTCTCTTCATCCTCATCCTCGTCGTCATCTGAAAGTTCATCATATAATCTCTCACTGATAAGTCTCTTTGGGTTCTTCTTTGATCTGGGAGTTCCCGCTTCTGATTCCAAGAGAAGACGCTGCATACTAGGATGTTCTGTTAACACAGAGTGTATTTCTTCAAAGAACGGACAATGTCTGCCATGTTCGGCTTCACCAGCTTCTGTACTCTGACAAAATTCAGAAACTTAGTCATTAACCTTTAGTTTAGTACAAACTCTAATAGTTTTCTCATCCAAATGTTTAATGGTTCTCAATGTTCTACCTGACAATGGCGGAAAATCTAAACATTTAAATAATCCAATCAATGTTCTACCTTCCGCAATGGTTAAAATGAAGATTGTTTTCAGCTAAAAAACTTGAAGATTGATTCTCAGTAATTACCATTATAGATATGTCCATTTAGACTTAAGAATGTTGCTCGTAGCACTGTAAATTTTTAAAGAACAGAAAACAGATGGGAAAAATAAGCATTTTTTCCGAATAATTGGGTTGTGGGTAAAAAGATAAATAAGGACGGTGATGAAAAGCACTTCTAAGGTGGACGGCTATAAGCATTGAATTTGCATGTGCTTGAATTTATGTTATTATAGATGCTTCAACGTTAAAAAAACTATGAAAAAAAAAACGTTAATAAAACTATGGAATTAATGACCTGATTAGTTATCCTAGGAAAAAAATACTTCATTACAAACAAGAAATCCGATAACTAAGTTTTTATAGATAACATGAAAAATAGGGAGTTCGGCGTTTTTCAAATCACTCAAAACGTTACTTAAACAAATTTTTGTTTAAAGCCATTCGCTTCTAATGCTTCCAATCAAAGAGGCCATAAATTAAAGCGATCCCTTGCAGCATCACGCAAACCTTCTACAGATTGCACTGTCAGACTAATTTTCCATCTTCTTCCAGCAATTGAACCCAAAAGATGAACCCTCCATACAAGATAAACTTGATATGGAATGACCCTTTGCAAATTACTCCTATGATAAATTTATAACCATCTCAATTCAGAAATGGAATGCAAAAAAGCAAAGTTTTCACAAAAAATCAGCTTCCGTAGGTTTCATGATAGACTGCCAAGCGTTAAAAATTCATGTATCTACCCCTTCCATCTACAGCAATGTTTTGCCGGTCTACCTATCTAAAGGAAATTGCTTTGCAAACTCAGTACCGTAAGGAAATTAAGAAAGTGGAAAGATGAAGACTCAGAAAGAAACGAGAATAAATTGTCGTTCAAACCAAACCCATACAGAATACATGACATGATTAATGTGTGGTGATGAATCACCTACTTTAGAATATTCTTTCAAGACTTGAAGGAGACTCCTATTCTATTCTAAAAGCTTCTCTTACCATCATTTCCATTGACTACATTAATTCCTACTGACCCAAAAACTCCCACACACCAACTTCTAGAAAACAACCAAAGGAACTCTTCTGCATATGGAAGCATAGACTTTAAGAAAAAAGACCCAATACCTGCATTCCATAAAGTTAATTACATGTCCTCACCTTGGAAACGAACAAGTTTACACATAATTGAGACTAAACATGAATTAAAGAACCATTCAACAAACAAATGTGAAAACTTGTGAAATATCAATCTTTAAATTTGTTTCACAAATCTTTGCTCCTGGCTTAATAAAGTACTTGTCATTAGCATATTATTGTATTCTTCGACTAATAGTAACTGCTAGATACCAAAAAATAGCCGTGATTTGTCATACTCATTATGACCAATCAGTGGGATTCCCAGACCAGGACACCAACATTTAGTAAAGCTAAACGTTCATCTATCTCTATAAGTCATCTTCTTCAGCATTTGGATAGGACCGTCCCCCTAATGAGGACTAATGACTGCTGTTCTACGTCATCTATGGGAGCTCAGACTGCCCAACTTTTGTTGTAAGGCCGACTTGCCACTGTCCTCTCAATAAATATGCCAAACATGAGGTTGAGCTTTCCATAATCTCCAAGCACAGGGCGTGGCTAACAGACAAACCCATCCACCTGCCAAAACACCAAGTGTGAAGTGGCCGAGCACTCCTCTGAACATGCCTAGTGTGAAACCAATCATGCCTATTGTGAAACCAATTCTGCCCAAACTGCCAAGCTTTGATATGTTCAATCCTTAAAAATTATAGCATTTGATTTTTCTTTCTCAAGATTTGCATCAATAGCCAGCATTGACAAGTTATGCTCACCATAGCATGATAAGCAGCAGCATAAATCATGAATGCTAATCAAGATCATCATTTCCATCAAACATCTTGGAGCTAGGATGACACAGAACCAACAACACCTGGAACGGAAGGTAAACATTATAGCTTGCCCATACTGCACATCCCCTAGTGGCTATTTGGGGAGCATCAAAGGTGCATCCGCAGCTTCTCCAACTCTTCCAAAAATCCACCGAGTTCTCTTGAATGACTTCTGCCGCATAGATAACACGGTTCTAGTCATACAAAAAACTCACAAGGATAAGCTTTTCTACATAGAATTCTTCTTCTGAACCTACGAGCTCCTTCAACTAACAAAAATGTTGTCTTAAGCATCAAAGTGACCTCTCTGGGGGCCGACAATCTTTGTTGAATGTAAATATAAAAGAGTTTGCATAAACTATAGAACTTCCCTCAATAACTCAACCAATGGGTTTTATACAACACCCATAGTTTTCAAATAATCCAATCAAACCTATGTGTAAACTCATTAAACAAACTCTATTTGGCGTAACTAATCGAAAATATTACTGAATAATGCTTGCTCCAGACCAAAGCTTTAGCATCACAATCTATGAAGCCAACAATCTCGGGGCAATTTTGATCTCTCACTTTAATGTATGTGTGCAGGAGGCAAATCATGTTACAAAATGTCTCTCTAATTACACTACTGATACAAAGTTGTTGTGCATAAGCTCCAAAGTTCAAGAAGGGAAAAAAATAAAATTCACACGAGAGCACAAAAGAATTTAATGTGGTTCAATAATTAGCCAATATTCATGGGAGGCAGCAAAGTCATTATAATTTAGAGAAAAAAATAATACCATGAACTTCTTTCATATATGCATAAGTTATTACAAGCTTGAAATATTTGTGGGATGATTTATAAGTGAAGATTACAAGAGTTTATATAAGGAAGAGTTTATCCCCTAACCTTAATAATTAATCATCATTGAAGACTTTTATAGCATCCTTTAAAATTTTTTGGCAATTTTTATAGAAACCTATATTTAAAATTTTGTGATAGCATCTGTTCATGAACTTGTGGTAGCATCTTTTTAGGGCTTTATGGTGTGAAGTTTGTCAACATTTTCAGCAAAAGGTGCCACCATGACTTCTAGTTTTTATAGTTTCGAAATGATTTTAGTAATTTTGGATTGATTTTGGTTGACGTCTAAATGAACTAGTTAATATTTACCGTTTTAGTTGGTTTCAAAAGTTTTGGATGAAACTTTGAGAGATTTGATGAATTGAATTTTCAGGAAAAACAAAGTAGTTTGACTTGAAACTCACAGGGTTTGAGTCTTGAGAATTAATCAATATACTACTAGAATTCTACCACTAAGATCTCACTAAAGTTTGTGTATTTTAAATTGAACCTCAATTAGATAATTTTTCGTGCGTTAAACATATAGCAAAGAAATTGACACTGAAAACCTGATGAAATTATCGAAACTATCGACATTGAACCTTTCAGGATCAGCCCAAAACTCAGATATTCCAATCGAACATATGATTCCCATTAAGCTCAAACTAAAATCATAATAACTAATCAGAAAAGGTTACTGAATCATATGCTTGATCCAAGCCAAACAACTCATTCCATAACGTGCTGCCGCGATGATTTCTGTTCTCTAACAAAAAAAGAAGCAATCATTCGCATATGGAGAAAAAGAAAGAGGGAAAGTCAACCTTGTATCGATTGATGAGGTTCTTCCACTTGCACTTGCATTGATCCGGGCTTCGTTGGTAGCCCTTATCCCTCATCCGCAAAGAAACCGCCTCCCAGAAAGTCTTATTCCGGCGTACCACCGTGAAATCCCGCTCAAAATCTGCACGAATTGCTATCAGTTCCCTCGTCTCCTGCTGCCCCCACTGGAACTGGGACACCTTATCTTCCTTCGTTCTCTTCCCCCCGCCGCTTTCCCCTTCGTTGCCTGCCCGGCCGGTCATCGCCGACATCTCCGCCGCAACCGTTTTCAGCTGCAGTGGCATAACAGCCATCCTGCCGCCGAGGGCATCCCCATTCCCACCGGGCATCATCATACTCAACAACCCCTAAACCTACTCGCTATCTCCACACTTTCTTCTCCGGAGTCTCTCTCTCTCTCCCTCTCCCTCGCTCGCTCGCTCTCCTTCTTGGGCAGGATGGAAAATGAATTTAGTTGGAGAAATCGCCGAAGGATTTTTTTAAATAGTCGTCAGCGTCGGTTTTTCAATGAAAGAAAAATGGCTCCTCCAAATTTTTAAAGGTTATTTTTTCTGTAATTACATAAAAACTCAAAAGAAAATAAAATTACATCAAAAGTCATCTTATAAATTTATAATATTATTTAGTGAGACAAATCAGTAAAAAAAATCTATGACATTTTTTTTTTCAATTTTTTAGCTCACTTATAAAAATATAATTTAAATATTTATCTTTTTTTTTTCTTTCGAAAATATGTCAATTCTCTAATAAAATTTTATTGATACCATCAAAATATTTAATATAATATCTAAATAACATTTCTCTCTAATATGATTTAAATTTGAGATTTTTATTTTGATATTACATCAAATTTACAGTATGTTATGCAACTCTTTATAATTACTCTTATCCTTTTGATAATTACTAAATTACCACCCTATTTAGTTGATGTTAACTTAAATGAATACTTTATTAGCATAATTGCATTAAGAATGATAATTTAATATTACACAATAATTAAATTGAAAAAAAATTGTCATTAATTTTGTACTCTATTGCAATTTGTCCCTACTCAATTTAAAGGTTGAAAGTAAGAGCATAGTGTTAGGAGTAAACAAATCAAAACAAATAAGATAAAAATAGTTGAGAAAGAACTCTAGAGAAAATACAAAAAAAAGAAAAAATCACAAAGCCACGCCTTATCAAGAAATCCACCATCAAATTGGGAGAAATTACACAGATCTTTTCATATCATTTTGGATTATACCACAAACTTTATTTTAAATAAAAACCTGTTGGACTAAGTACCCTCCTTTACAGAATAATGGGTCTCCGACTAACCTGAACCAGTCAATCATTTCTACCTAGCTAGCATTTCTTACATACACAAATTTCAAATCATATATATAATATAATAAATATCTAATAATACACTCCATGCTCAGTTCAATATATCATCTTAATGCATGTTAAAGTTACATATAAACTAACATTAGTGAAATTTATAAAAAATATATATATAATGTTACATATATATGTATCAACAGTAGCTATATTATAACAAATATATATGTCATATACGTATATAAAAAAACTAGTATTTATCAAATTTTTAAAGAGATCCAAATGACTCAAATTAAGATATTTCTCTCAAAATATACAAATAGTAAAATTTTAACATGTTCCAATCAAAATATTCATATTGACAACATTTATCACACCTAATGTTATGCAGTAAAAGTTTGTTAAAAATCAAAATATCAAAGTTTGTGTACATTCTAATCAAATTAAAATTTATAAAATATAAAATACACAAAGTCATTGAAATCAAATGTAGGATAATGATAGCCTACCATGAGATGAATAACCTTTTTCAAAAAGATTGCCCGGAAAAAATCGCTGCTCTACAACATTCAAATCCTAAGTTCTATTTTATCTCTCCTCACTTTTTCCCTTAATCTCTTTTCCCTTATGTGGCTTAGTGAAAACGAAAAAGGAATGAGATAATGGCTTTTTGAATAAAATCTATAAAGTTGTTTTACATTTTTATAATAAAATACCTATAGAGTATATTGATAATTATATCAATTATTCATTTTTTAGCATAAAATTTATATAAATTCTTTTATATCTCCAAATTTGGGACTCTATAAATTAAAAAAAAAAATTCTAAATTAGTTAAACATATCTAAAGAAAATTTCAATGAAATCAGTTTTCAAAATGAGTACCTAACGATCCTAAAACTTTACTTATACTGGCATGTATCAATTTTCTACATAACCCCTAAAATTAGGAGAAATTTATTAAAATTAAAAAATAATAATATCTATATTACGGCGAAGACGATTTACAAAATAGACTTATAATGACTCCTAAAAAGTTAGTTGACTGAGTTAAAGATATGAGTTATTACATCTAGTTAGGATGTTATAGTAAGTTTGGAGATTATAGTGCAATGGTGGTCTTGAGATCACAGTTAGGAGACAGCGATTTGAAAACCATAGTCAAATGATGATGGTGTGGAGATGATATTCACGTTATAATGGTTAAATGACCATAATTAGATAGTGGTTGTTAAATGATGATGATCCGATTGCGGCAATCCAACGACAAATGTCTCTCTAAATTGAAGTTAAAGTTCAAGCTTTCACTCCACTTAATTAAAATGAAAAATTGTGGTTTATTTATAATTTTTTTAAGAATGACATTCTCTATAATATGTCAAAATTAATTTAGAATACTCCATTGAACATCACGTATTATGTGACACTCCATAATCTAAATCAAAAGAATTACATCTTTTATCTCTTATTTAATCTACCAGGGCTTCTATAAAATTATCAATATAGATCAGTCCAGCGGAAGCAAATCTATAAATCATATACAACAAAATCCTTCAGTATATTCATTTATCAAAATATGATTTACAATAGTCAGAAGATAACTTATAATATTCATTTATCTCACTAAGCTCTTGACTATAAAAAAATAAAGCAAAAGATAGAAATAAAAAGAAAAACCTGATGATCCTCACAGCCTCACTCCACATGATTAATAGAAGAGAAATTGTTTAACATTAATATTTATTTTAGCATTTCTCAAACTTTAATGTGTATTTAAATATTTTATTATTAATTATTTATATATAAAAGGCTCTTCTAATCCAATTTTATTTCCGCAAGACATTGCGGCGTTTGCAATTATTAGCTGTATCTTGCCTTCGTGAATCCATCTCCACCGTCAAAGCTGTGGACCCCGAAACGAAACAAATTTCAATGGAAGTGCCGTACGGTCCACGTGGGAAAGGTCAGGGCCCCCATCTTCATGGGGAAACTTTGGGTCAAACATGCTAATCCAATCCAAATTTTACTATATTAATTTTTAAAACATTTTATTAAATGATAATTACACCTAATACATAACTAATCAAATAATTCATATTTAATTCATGTTTTAATTTTGAAATAAGGGCTAATATATCAGTAAAAATTTAATTAAAATGAATTTTTTATTATTATTGCATCATGGAGTATTCGCGGCGATAGAGAAATATAAAATTTAACGTCTTAGCTTTATACGAAGATTCAACACGCAATCAGATAAAAAGATATGATATATCATTTATAAGTGACACTAATATTTTTTACGTGGAAACCCTTGAAAAAAGACAAAAAACCACGGGGCTTAGCTCAGTTTGAATGAATCCACTAGTATTTGCAGTTGATTACAAATGGGGCCCTAGAAGGAAGGCCATGACTTTATGTAAAAAATATACATCATATAGAGTATGTTACATGGTGGAAATAGGAAGAATCACTGTTGACATGTTTTCTTGGGTGGGAGGATTATAGTAGGTGGGCGACATAAGTCGGGAGGACCGTAGTCGGAGGGCGACATAAGTCGGAAGGACCGTAGTCGACCGGCGACAGAGGCCATAAAGACCATTGTCTGGAGACGGAGGTCAGAATGACGACATCCGGTAGAAGTCCAGTGATTGACATAAGTCCAGCGATGGACAAAAGTCTAGCGTAAAATTGAAGTCTGGTGAACGTCCGGTGACGGGTAGAAGTCCGGTGTCGGGTAGAAGTCTGATGTCCGGTAGGAATCCAGCGAAGAGTAAAAGTCTAGCATTGTGTAATAATATGGTGATGGGTAGAAGTCCGTTGTCGAATAGGAATCCGACGACGGGTGCAAGTCTGACGCTGGGTAAAGGTTTGTCGATGGACAGAAGTCTAACATTGGATAGAAGTCCGGCGAAATCCCGACGACTGGTAGAAGTTCGGCATCGGGTAGAAGTCTGGCGTTGTGTAGAAATCTGGCAACGAGCAGAGGTCCGGCATTGGGTGGAAGTTTGATGTCAGTCGGCGGTCGGGCAAAACTCTTGTTTTAGATGGAATTTGAGCAGAACTCTGGCGTCGGTAGGTTGCCGGGTGAAAGTCCGGCGGTGCTCGAGGAGTCTCTTCCTTCTCTTCATTGCTTTCTTCTCTTCTCTTCTTTCTTGGACCTACTTTTTCCTCTCTTTTGGGGTCCCTTTCTATGAAAATGGAAGAGTCTATTTATAGTTTTCTAAGAGTGGCGTGATCAGTAAATAAGAGGAAGATTATGGGTGAATTAAGAGTGGTTTGAATGGACAGCCGATGTTGAAACCTTTGATCATTAAATGTTTATTAGGCATTATAATGTTTCAATGATGTCAGAATTTGATGATCTAAGGCTTCGTTTGGGACGGCTTTTTTATTGCTTTCTAAAACGGAGTTTTAGTACCAAAATAAAAAATTTTGTACTAAAACTCCGTTTTAGAAAGCAGTAAAAAAGCCGTCCCAAACAAAGCCTAAGACTCGTTGGATTTGTCTCGTAGAGCCGCTTGATTCGACTATAAGCATGTCATGTTTGAAAACTGTTTGATAATCCAAATTCTAGTTTGAACCTTCTGAATGTGCTTTGGGCCTTTGATTTGGACTCATTTTGGGCTCAAATTGAGTCGAGTCGAATTTGGTGTCATTGGGTTTGTATTTCCGAGATGTTCAGCTTGACTATAAGTTTGCTGAAATTGGAGCTTAGATGATCCCGGATTTAATTTTTGAAGTTTCCAACTTAATTTTTGCTTCGAGATTTGTGCCCGATTAAAATATTTTTTAATGATATATAAATTATTATATTTGTTTCGTCCTGGAGTATTCGCGGCGGTAGAGAAATATAAAGTTTAACATCTTAGCGTTGTATGAAAATCTAGCACACAATTAGATAAGAGAGAGGGTCTAATATTTATGAGACACTAATATTTTTACGTGAATAAACCCTAAAAAAGAGGAAAAAACTACGGGGTCTAGCCCAATTTGAATGAATCCACTAGTATTATAGTTGATTACAAATGAGGCTCTTCCTTGAGGGAAGGTCTTAGCTTGATGTACATCTTATAGAGTATATTATATGGTGAGAATACAAAAGAATCATTGTTGACGTATTCGTTTGGTCAGAATGACCATAGTCTGATGACAAAGGTCAGAAGAATCGTAATCGGCAGACGACGGAGGTCATAAAGATCGTTGTCTAGCGACGGTGGTCGGAAAGACTGTAGTCTGCGGACGACGTAAGTCAAGAGAACTATAATAGGCTAGCGACAGAGCTCAGAAGGATTGTAGTCGGTGGACGACGTAAGTTAGAAGGACCGTAGTCGGTGGGAGATGGAGGTTAGAAAGACTGTAGCCGGCAGGTGACATAAGTCAATATGACTGCAGTCAGCTGGCGACGGAGGTCAGAAGGACTATAGTCGATGGGCAACATAAGTTAGAAGGACTGTAGTCGGTGGGTGACGGAGGTCGGAAAGAATGTAGTCCGCAAGCGACGTAAGGCAGGAGGACCGATGTCGACTGGCTACGAAGGTCAAAAGGACTATAGTTGGTGGGCGACGTAAGTCAGATTGACCGTAGTCTGCGGGCGATGGAGGTCAAAAGGAATATAGTCGGTGGGTGACGTAAGTCAGAAGGACCGTAGTCGGCCGACGACGGAGGTCGGAAAGAGTGTAGTCGGTGGGAGACTTAAGTCAAGAGGACCGTAGTTGGCTAGCGACAGTTGGAAGGACTGTAGTCAGTGGACGACGTAAGTTAGAAGGACCGTAGTCGGCGGGCGACTGAGGTCGGAAGGACTGTAGTCAGTGAACGATGTAAGTTAGAAGGATCGTAGTCGGCGGACGACGGAGGTCGGAAGGACTGTTGTCTGACGACAAAGGTCAGAAGCACGACGTCATGTTGAAGTCCAACAATGGAAAGAAATCCATCTTCGGATAGATATCCAGCGTAAGTCCGACAACCGGTAAAAGTCCGACGTCGTGTAGAAACTTGGCGACGAGCGGGCGTTCGGTGTTGGGTAGAAGTTTGACGTTAGTTGGCGGCCCGGGAGAACTCCAGCGTCACTTGGAGTTCGGGTGAAACTCCAGCTAGACTTGTCAATATTGGACCCGACCCGAAAACCCGACCCGAACCCGACCTGGAATTTTCGGGTTTGGGTTGACCCGAACCCGAAGCGGGTCGGGTTCGGGTCCGGAAAACCGACCCGTTTGCAAAACCGGGTCGGGTTCGGGTTGACCCGACGGGTTGCCGGGTCAACCCGAAAACCCGTTTATTTTTAAAAAAATTCAAATTTCCTTGCCCCGCTGCCCGCCAATCCCGCTCCGCCGCTCGCTGCCCGCTGCCTGCCAGCCCCGCTCCGCCGCTCGCTGCCCCAGCGCTGCCCGCTCGCTGCCCCCGCGCTGACCGCTAGGCGCCAGCCCCGCGCTGCCCGCTAGCCTCCGCCGCCCAACTGGCCAAGCCAGTTTCGAACTCCGCCAGTCCGCCAGTCCGCCGTTCCGCGCAGGTCGCGGTGCCCCATGCGCAGTGTCCCGAGACGGCGAGTCCCGACTCCCGAAGCAGGCCAAGCCATTTGGCCATTTCCGAGGCAGGCCAGGCCAGACGGCGTCCAGTGGCCAGTTCCGCTACGCGGGTCGGGTCGGGTTGACCCGAACCCGAAGCGGGTCGGGTTCGGGTCCAGAAAACCGACCCGTTTGCAAAATCGGGTCGGGTCAACCCGAACCCGAATAATACCAGGTCAGTTTCAGGTTCGGGTCAACCCGACTTGTAACCCGAAATTGACAGGTCGAACTCCAGCGTCACTTGGAGGTTTGGCGGAATTTTGGCGTCACTAGGAGGTTGGGCTGAATTCCAGCTTCACTTAGAGGTTGGGTGGAATTCCGACGTCACTAGGAGGTCTGGCGGAATTTCGACATCCCGTGGAAGTCGGGCAAAATCTCGGCGGTGGTCGAGGTGTTTCTTCCCTCCTACTCTTCTCTTCTTATTATTCTTGCTTTCTCTTACTTGGACCCATCTCATGAGAAATGAGGGGTCTATTTATAAATATTATGTAGTGGCATGACTTGTAAATAGGTGAGAGATAAGAGGTAAATAGAGAGTGGTCGGATGAACGGCCAATATTGAATCCCTTGATCGTTTACCGTTCGTTAGACATTTAAAGGTCTTAATGATGTCAGAATTTGGCGATCTTGGGCTCGTTGGATCTAACTATGTGTGGTTGACTACATGAATCTTCTTCTTTTTTTCCATTGTGTTCTACTAAGAGTTAAATTTTGATTTAAATCTAATGAAAAATATTATTTTTAATATTTTCTAAATAAAGATTCGTTTGGGACTACTTTTTATAAATTCTTAAAACAACTTTCTAGTACAAAATTATAATTTTTGTATTAAAAATATGTTTTTAGAAGAAGAAAAAATTTGTCTCAAATGAAATCTAACCCTTTTTAAATCTACATATATCTTTTTTAACATATGTCAAACATAATACATCTAAGCTCCTAATTGAGTCATCAGAAGATCGGCATTTTATATGTCCAAATCATTTAAAACGACTCTCTCCAATCTTTTCTATCATTGGAGTTTCTTCAACCTTTTTAAGTTTGATTAAAAATGTAAATAAATAAATAAATATATTTATATTATAAAAAAATGAAAATATTTTTTTTATATAATTGAATTATTTATATTTTAACCTAGGGGTGTCAATATTTGACACGACACGTAAATCCGACCTGAAAAATCTGGGTTGGACCCGACCCGATTTCAAAACGGGTCGGGTTCGGGTTGACCCGACGGGTTGCCAGATCAACCCGCGAACTTGTTTAATTTAAAAATTTCGAATCTCGCCGCTGCCCCTGCTCGCGCTGCCCGCGCTGCCCGCGCCCGCTGCCCGCGCCCGCTGCCTGTGCCCGCCCTGCCCGCGCACGCTGCCCACCCGCGCTGCCCCCGCCCGCCTGCTCGCGCCAGCGCCCGCTGCCCGCACGCCCGCTGCCCAGCGCGCTATGCACCTGCGCCCACTGCGGCGCTGCTGCCCCCGATGCTGCCCCCGCTGGCGTCTGCCCCCGTCGTCCGCCCGCTGAGGTTCCGGCTCCGACAGAACCCAAACCGGGTCGAGTCTGGTCAACCCGGCAACCCACCGGGTCGGGTCCGGGTTCGAATTTTCGACCCGTTTGAACTCGGGTCAGTTTCGAGTTCGACCAGAATCCGATCCGTGACCCAAAATTTATACCCCTATTTTAACCCTTAAACTTATACAACTATATCTATAGTGCCCAATATAAATCTGTTTTAGAAAAGTTGAGAATGAGAAAAAAATGACAAAATTGAATATTATAATTAACAGAAAAGTATACTTAATTTTTAATAAGCTCATACGAATGAGAGGTCAGCACGTAAGAGTTTTTCCAAACCCTAAATAGGTGCCAAACCGCGTTCGGTTCCAGCCGTACGAATTCAATTAGCTTCCGAAGAAAAAAAGATATTTGGAAGTTTAATGATTTGACAGAATGATGATTCTATTTACATAAAAAATAAAATTGTTAGTCCGCTCCGTCTTTTAATTTGACGATGACATCAAAGGTTGCATTTTTTTAGTTTGTGGGGGTGTAATTTGCAAAGTGATAACCGAAACGCTGCGTGGCGGGAATCTAAATGTACACGTGGCATTTAGTGAAGGCAAGTCCGACATCATGTGAACGTATGGGGGAAGGGAAGCCGAGAAGGTACAGGGAATTAAAAATAGGCTGTAGGAAGAAGGAAGCAACAAAATGCGTAAATTAATTTTGGTCATGGTTAGACCATTTTGCCAAAGAACATAAGTCAATCTACGGCTTCGTTTGGAACGAATCTTAAAAAATAATTAAAATATTAAAAATTTATTTTAAGAAATAATTAGAATATATATATATATATATATATATATATATATATATATATATATATATATATATATATCTTCAAAATATTGAATCAAAATTGCACATTTTATTCAACATCTTTAAACATAATTTCAAAATTTAATGACAATAAATCATATGCATAGAAGAAAATATTGGGCAATTATCATTACTTGATAGCACAATTTAAATTAAGTACTCAAATTATTAGTAATATTTTGAGTATTTCTTATGATTTGAGGGGAAAAATATGTGTGTGGAATTAGCTTTTTAATTTAATTTTTACATGTTTCCTAGTTTTTTTTATATGTTTGATATTTAATTAATGCTTATAAAAATTAATGAAATTCAATAAATTTTATAGCACAAATCATAATTAATACTTTATACGTCATAAAAAATCATCTTAATCCAGCATGAATCTCGAGGCATAACGTAGTTGGCAACTTCCAAAATTAAATTCAAGATAATTTGAACACCAATTTTAGTGAACTTATAATCAAATTGAACGTCTCAGCAACAAAAAACCAAAAAATATCAAAATTGGTCAAATCTGAGCCCAAGTGGGCTCAAATCAAGAGCTTAAAGTTTATTAGAAAGCTTTGGAGAATTATTTGGATGACCAAATGATATCCACATATAGTTTGCTTCTAGTCGAATCAAGCAACTTGAAAAGACAGATCCAATGATCCCAAGATTGCTTAACTTGGATATCATTAAGTCACTTAATGCTACATGAATGCTCTATGACGAAAGGAATCGATATGGGTCGTTCTATGGAGCACTTGGAACTAGTCTTCATCTTCTCCATATTTATGAAGCATGACACTCTAAAATATCTATTACTAGACCATCACTTTTCACATGAAAGGGGCTTGGACTTTGAGGAGGCTAGGATCATAAGCTTGATACTCAAGAGAGCTTTGAGTCTTGAAGAATCCAAGACATCTACCTCTTCAACACCGCCGACGAACTCTCAATGCCCGATCGCCACTGTTATACCTCCGCCCAACCATCGCCATCAGACCTACATCCAACTGTCATTGCTGGCTCTCCCTTTAACCACTCTCACTCGCCAATTATGGGCCCTTTGATCTCTATCGCCTACTAACCACGATACCTCTATCCACCTTCATCCGGCAATCTTTTCAACATCTATCACTTGCCAACTACAGACTTTCTGACCTTTGTTATCTGTTAACTACATCCCTATGACCATCGTCACACGATTATGATCATTCCAACATCCATGGCCCGATAACTACATTCTCTCCAATCACCATCGCTTGACTATGGTCCATCTAACCATTATCGCATGACTATGATATTTATTTATATCACATGACAATAGCCCCCTCTACCTTAGTTACTTGACATAGCTCCCACAACCTCCGTCGTCCGACTATCTGTCATACAACCCAAATAAGCAAGGTACCATTCTTTTAAAAATAACTCTCATATCATTGGATTCTTCCAAATTCCATTTTATAATATACTATATATGATGTATATTTGATACATTGAGCTAAGACATTCCCCTGAGGAAGAGTGTCATTTATAATCAACTGCAACTACTAGTATAATCATTTTAGTTGGTTCATACCCCATGATTGTTTTCTTTTATAGGGTTCTTCACATAAATTTTTTGGTGCTTCTTATGACTCTTGCACCTCTCTCTCATCTATTTGTGCTAGATCTTCTTTTAAAGCTAGGATGCTAAATTTTATATTTCTCAACTACCGTGAATTATTGTTCTAGGACGCAATAGTTTTGCATCATTTGTGGGAAACAATCCTTGGCTGGGGGAAAACCTTTGTTGCAACCTCGAAAGGTTGTTCAATTCAACATCCTAAGCACGACTAAATCAAGGTAGTCTCTTCACCATGATATATTATCGAGTCCAAAAGATGTAATTTAATATTGAGAGCAACCTCACTGTAATAGCAAACATGCATTATTTTATCTCCAATCAATTATCAATCATTAATACATCAATTTTATAGAAGGAGGATTTGGACTGAGGGGCAACCTTAGCTACAATCTCAAATATGAATGTGGTCAAGTAAGTTCCTCCAATATTTTTGACATCTAAGATAATATTGTTGGTAACCATCTTTAATAAAGCTTCTAACAAATGTAAAAAAATTTAAAGTGAATTGCAAACTCTGCACAGTCTCCAATTAAACTTATATTTCTTAGGCAAGTTCATAGTTGACAAAAATGTGAGGCCTTTAGATCAAAGCGGATAATATCTTAATATTTAAGAGTTTGAGGTGTTACAACTGGGCATCTACCCAACCATTGATGTCAGTCCTACGTCGGACCTACATAGGCCTAATATTCTAGGATGCAACAACACTAATATAAAACACAAAGATCATATAAAATAAACAAATGATTTATATATCAATCATAAAACTTCTTAAGTACTTATATATCAAACACCTATTTTTTATTAATTTATATATCAGCTTAGTTTATAAATCACATAAAAAATATACATAAAAATATATAGATTTTACTTTGAATAAAGTAATATTAGTCATATTTTTATGTATAAATAAATATTGTTGCATGCTAGAATATACGCGGAGGTAGAGTTTGTAAATTCGCGTCCTAGCGTTGTATGAGTATTCATCACACAAATAGAAAAGAGAATATGAACACCAGAATTTATGTGGAAAACCCAAAAAGGGAAAAAACCACGGGGCCTCACCCAGTTGAAAAATTCCACTAGTGTTTTGCAAATTACAAATGGCTGATTCGTCCCACAAGTCGGGGCAATCATATTACAATTCATTTCTTCAAGCAAGTTTACAAAGTTTTGCAAAATCCTGGCGTTTCCCGAAAATCCGGCAGAGTTCCGGCGTATTCAGGCGGCGGGAAGAGCTCCGGCAGTGGTCGATATGTTCGTACGGGTCGGACGTTCTATCGTAAGACTCGATGTTGGGTAGTTTAAATCTAGCTAGAATAGGGTGTTGTAGTATAGCCTCAGTTAGAGCTGATGACTCCTGGAAGTCTCTTTAACGAAAGGTCTGTCTCACATCCCCTTGGGGGAATTCTTCCCTTACCAACCTTTGCAGTTCGTGACGCAGGGCATCGTGAGGGAGCTCCGCAACGTGTGGTTGGGCAGAGTCCTCTGGGAGATATGGGAGAATGCGAGGCTGCCAAATTGAGGGTGGAGGATGTGTAGAACTTGCTGTATCGACAAGTTCATTATCCTGTCGAGACTGAGGAAATCTTCTAGGTGGAGGGAGATGAACTTCTGCTTGAAGATGTTCGAATTGGACATCTTCAACCCGTGGTGGATTCTGAGGGAGAAAAACTTCCTCCCGTTGTGCCAATGCCGGCTGCCGATTCTCTCGCAGGAGTTGAAGGATCTTGTTCTGAGATTCTTCCATCTTCCGGATTATTTCTTCCAAAGAAGGTCGCGAGGTCCCTTCTCCGGCAGCATTCTGCCCCCAGGATGAAAAGAGGCAGACATCGGGCGTCTATGGTTAATAGACGGATTTCTGGACTGACGAGAGTTGGAGCAAGAAGCTCCAACTATACGATTGCTGCACCTGTTGACCATCGTAGCAATACTTGAAGTAGTGGGATAGTGTTTCCCATAGACAGCGCCAAACTGTTACGTGCTAGAATATACGCGGCGGTAGAGTTTGTAAATTTGTGTCCGAGCGTTGTACGAGTATTCAGAACATAAACAAAAAAGAGAATATGAACATCAGAATTTTTATGTGGAAAACCCAAAAAGGGGAAAAATCACGGGGCTCGCCCAGTTGAAAAATTCCACTAGTATTTTGCAAATTACAAATGGTTGATTCGTCCCACAAGTCGGGGCAATCAGATTACAATTCGTTTCTTCAAGCAAGTTTACAAAGTTTTGCAAAATTTGGGCGTTTCCCAAAAATCCGGCAGAGTTCCGACGTATTCAGGCAGCGGAAAGAGCTCCGGCGGTGGTCGAGGAGGAGATGATTCTCCCTTTCCCCTTTTTCTTCTTCTTCTCTCTCTTCACTTCAGTCTCCTTTGTGAAGAATGAAGGATCTATTTATAGTTTTCTAGAGCGGCATGGCTTGTAAATAGGTGTGAGATGATGGGCGAATAGGGAGTGGTCGAATGGACACCCGATATTGAACCCTTTGATCGTGCATCGTTCGTTGAACATTTGGAGGCCTTAATGATGTTGGAATTCGGCGATCTTGGACTCGTTGGATTTGTCTCGTCGAGCCGTTCGATTCGAGTATAAGCTTGTTAAAATCGGAGACTGTTTGGTAACTCAAATTGCGGTTTGAACCTTCCAACAGCGCTTCGGGTCCTTGATTAGGACCCATTTGGGCTTGGATTGGGTCAAATTTGGTGTCGTTGGGTTCATATTTTTGAGACGCTCAGTTTGACTATAAGCTCGCTGAAATTGGAGTTCGAATGCTCTTGATTTTAATTTTTGAAGTTTCCGGTTCGATTTTACCTTGAGATTCGTGCTTGATCAAGATAATTTTTTGAGAATATATCAAATATAAATATTTATATGTTAGATATAAAAATATATAAGAATTTATGGCATGTATGTAAATCTCTCAAAATAAAAATATAAACAATTAAGAAAGATGTAATCATTTTTTGTAAATAAAGGAGAAATTTAATAAGCTTATATGAACGGAAAAAACTGGCAATTTTTGCAGGCGGCAATCAGGCTTGGGCTTTGCTTCGGACCTGTAAATTAAAACTAAGCCCATTTAGAAATTTCCAGAAGTACAGCAAGTCATTTTTTCGAACTCTTCCAGCCCTAAACCCCAAATCCCGATCCTCGCTTCCTTTCTGCTTTAGGTAGCATCTCTGGAGAACCATAAAACTCCTCGCGGGTTATAATGCGAAGCCAGTAGAACTCTACCTCCGATCGACGGCGAATTATCCGACCATGCGATTCCAAGGAGCTCACCTGGCCGTATATTTGGCCCGCCGTTCCCTTCGTTCGATGCTCTCCAGCGAGTTGTCCGATGCCGCCACTTCCGTGAGCTCTTCTTCTTCTCTGGTTGTTATGGTCGTTTTCCTTTATATTGGCTGGATAGATAATCTTATATTATTATCTTCCTGCTCGACGTAGATTTGGGTCTCAGCGCGGTGGCATGTCGCGGGGATATGTACTTCGTCGAGGATTCTCACGGATATAAATCAGAAAACTGGTGTGTGTTTTTATTTCCCCATGCTGTCTTAATTATTATTTTTTCTCGATGATTGTTTTATTTTAGGGGCTGTTTGGTTGTCTGCGAGGGAATTGCTGGTAAATTTTATGCGAATGTGGACAGATTGTCTCATTTAGTCTCTGAAATTAAACACCCCTATGAAGTAAATCACCTTAATTACACCTCGTAGACTTCTCGTTGAACCAGAAAAAAAAGTCCTTTTTTGCTTCACATCAAGTTTTTATCCCAACAAATTGCCGCAGTTAATCCTATACATTGTGGATTGGTTCAGGTAAGTCAGCTATTGGCCATCGGCGTGCAAGTTTTTTTGATCGTTGCTTCCAAAAGAGGTATTTTCATGGTATGTCATGTTTTTCTGTGAATGATTAAATTTTTTTTTTTTTAGAATAATTTGGTTCCTTATTTCTCGTGAAATTTTCTTTGTTCTTAGATAACTTCTTGCTTTGATATGATGAATGAATTATTGCTTATGTTGGCTCTAATGACGTGTAGGGACACAAGTGGTGTCCGCTAGAGATTATTATGAGGTTCTTGGAGTGAGTAAAGGTGCAAGTGCTTCAGATATTAAGAAGGCGTACTATGGGGTAAGTAAAGCGTTTAATACATTGTAAATATTCTATAATTTATCAATTTTCATTGAGCTCAATAATGCTTCATTCGGTGGAAGGTCGTTTAACATCTATGCTTTAGATTGTGAACTATTTTCAACGGGCTCCATAATCACTCAAGTTGGGTATTGATACATTGTCAAGATAATAAAAATATGCTTTCTTTGAGATATATTAGTGTTTCTTTATTTACATCTCTCTCTCTCTCTCTCTCTCTCTCTCTCTCTCTCTCTCTCTCTCTCTCTCTCTCTCTCTCTCAATGTAAATTGAAACAATAAAATGCATTTTTGTTGCTTGAAACTGAACTCAAGCATGAAATCTCACCCCTGCCTTATGTGCTACTTCTTGTAGACTAAATAAACAAGTCAACGTATATCAGTTTACAAATGCAAACCATGCCAATTGGCTGGCTTTAAGTGTATAATAGAGTATATGGGGTGATCTCTGTCTCCTCTCTCTTTCTCTCCCTCTTCCTTGTAATGAAAACTAAAACAAATTATATGTATTTTTGTTGCTTATAATTGAACCGAAGCATGAAACCTAACCCTTGCATTATTTGTTGCGTCTTGTAGACTAAATAAATAATTGTATCTTGGTTTACAAATGCAAACCTTGGAAATTGTCTGGCTTTAAATGTATAATCAAGCATCATGGAGTGGAATCATCTTCAACATCATGAATTTAAGCCACATTTTTACAATCTATTTAATTACAAGCGTTGTTACTCTCAAGGGTGACATTTTGAATGTGAAGAATTGTGTAGGACCCCCAACCCTTCTTTATTTTAATGGCGATCATGCATTCCCGTTAATTGTTTGCTAACTTATTTTGCTTATCAGTAGGCCACAAATGCATTTTTTCTTGAGTAAGTTTAATCTTCAAGACTGTCTTGAGAATCATGGTAATACATATGCTGACCAGATTGGTCAGTTCTTAGAGAGTAGAAGTGTTTTTATTTTGTATCCAAAAAACATATCACAATAATAGCATGGCATTACCAAATGCAATCCTTTACTTCAAACAACCAAATCAAGACTTGGCAATTCTTTATAGGTTCCAGCCTAGTTGGATCCTTGTTTCTATGCTTTGATCTTATAAATGTTGATGTTTCATGCATAATCTTCTCTAATGATTATTGCCACCCCCAATATGCATGACACCATGCTATTTCATGCCTCAACTTTTTAATCCTTATAGAGCTCTTTAGCACCTCCCTCCCATCATCTTTGTTGCATACAATTTAAATTGGTACTAACCTAATGCCATTTATTCCTAGATTAAATTTATCTAGCTAATTCTCCTTAGTATAATCCTTGAAAACAAGAGTAGTTATGTGATAGGAAGTGGATGCAATTTTCCCAAAATCAGCGAACGACAATAAGAAATTAGGAAGAAAAATACACCAAAATTTTTTGTATTGCTAGATATATGAAAGAAAATAGCAAGATACAGTTGAATCTTCCAATGGAGAGGAATATCTGCCTCTCCCAAATCCCTTGCCGCTAGCTAGAGCCCTCTCAAAGAAGACTACAACAAACACAAATTACCTCCCCTCAAAATAAGAACATAGTTAGCCTTAAATAGGCTCCTAATTCCCTCCCAAATTCATAAATAATTCCCTTTTAGATTTTGAATTCAAATTTGATCTCTTGTCCTAAATAATTCCCTCCCAATTGTAATTAAAACTTTCATAAACAATTCCCCCATTGATTCCTCCTCCCTTTCAATAAATAATCCCTTCTTAGATTTTGAATTTAAATTAGATCTCTTGTCCTAAATAATTCTCTCCCAATTGTAAATAAAACTTTCCTAAATAATTCTCCCATAATTAATAATCTTCATAAACATCTCCTTCCTGAATAGGAAACGCCCTAATTCTCTCCCAGTCAAATCAACCCCATTTCCCTAAATAAACATTCCTAATTCCCTCCAAATTTTGGTCTTCTATTGTAAGTAATTAATCCCCTTTGAGCCCCCTCTCTCTCCTTGCCCGCCGCGCTCACTAGCTGGGCCCACAAGCTCAACCAGTCAATCATTTTGGGGTTGTTCTCTTGGGGTGCCTTTTTAATCTAATTTAAAATGACATGTGTTGGTTTGCTCACCATACAAAACAGATTGAGGTCCACTCTTATTAAATGGTTTTTTGTTCCATTGTTAATTTTAAACTAATTAGTTCAACCTGAGATGTGCTAAATCAGTCAGTTTAGAGTGAGCTTTGAGTCGAGACTACTTTTATTGAGGCACTTCTTGCTTCAATTATTATTTTGATTAGTATTTTGTGGCATCTAATCTAATCACAAATATATGCAAATAAAAAACTTTTGTTTTCGCATAAATGTGATAGTTGTTTTTTATGATATTATATATATATACACACACACACACACACAAAGGTAAATTTTTTTATTGTGATATTGAAAATCTGCAACTAAAATTTTAGTTGTGCATGCACAATCTGATCAGAGACTTTAAGCTCTGGAATACAGAGTTATACTTTTTTGATAGTAATTTACCCTTCTCAATTTACATTGCTATGTTTACAATATCTAATAAACGAGTTTATATCCTATTGTACATTTTTTAAGCTCCTAAGCATACTCTTACTTTTTCTAGCTTGCAAAGAAGCTTCATCCTGATACAAATAAAGAGGACGCTGATGCTGAAAAGAAATTTCAAGAGGTTCAACGAGCTTATGAGGTGATACAACCATGTATCTCAGATTATGAAGTTGATGAATTTTTTTCTAACAGAATTTAACTTCCAAAACATTTGACTAGTGTAACTTGAACCTGCGTTCTGATTTGCTTTGCAGGTCCTAAAAGATGATGAAAAGAGATCACTTTATGACCAGGTATTTGTCTTCGTGATTTCATTTTCTGTTTACTATTTAACCATTTTGAATGTAATTCTGTTTCTGTGTTCATAATATTTGCTGGAAAAAAGTTTTAATAGTTTAGAGAATTTGATATTCGAGACTGTTTTTGTTACCTATATTAAAAATAAGTTTGATAAAGGAACGTAATAGAAAATGCACGAGTCCTTAATGACCTTATTATTTCTGGACAAACAATTCAGCCCGTTGATTAGTGTAGTATTGATGACTTTTGCGATTGGTCTCTTTTGATAATACACAATAAATTGCTAAAACTTTCACGATGCATTCTAGTTGTAGTTATTGATGTTTTCATCACAGTTTAGCAAAATTCTATTTTGGTAAAAAATCTATAGATCCATTATTTGAGATGGTTAATTTATTGTAAAGATATATATATGTCAAGAATTTGAATTATAATAGTATGATTCATTTTTTGTATTCTAAAACTCTTAATTGCTACAATGCTACTAAATGAGGGCTCCATATAATTCATCACCCTTGAATCTACTATAGCAGATTGTTCTATAGTTCTTTGAGCTTACTACATTTTGTTTTTCTTTATGCAGTTTTCCTTCTCTAATTTTCGTGAAGTTTTGTAAAATTTTGATTCATCTCTATTTCATCCCTCGTTCTTATCCATCTCTTCATGATGGGCACTGGATAAGATCTTAGTATTGCTAATCTTTCATTATTTTTTGATTTATTGGACTATTCAATATTGTTTTTGTTTCTGGTTGCTGATGTATGTAAGGGACACTTGACCAGGTTGGTCCTGATGCTTTTGAACAAGCTGCCTCTGGAGGAGGTCCTGGCGGGCCGTTTGGAGGTGCTGGATTTGGGAGCCCATTTGATGATTTCTTTTCTGGTGGTGGAATGAACGATGTATGTGAATTCTCATGATATTTCTTGTCTTTTTGTCATTGATCAATATCTTGTGCAGCTTTCTGTTGCCATAACTTTTCCACTGCTTAGCAAACATTTACCTTTGAGCTTGGGTTATTTCTAATGCTTTACTGTGCATGGAAAGAAAACCTTTTTCAAGTTCAGTTTAAATTATTTATTTAGGTGGTAATCAAACAATCTTAATCTATTTAAAAATTTGGCCAATGGTATTCTAACAATGCCTTGAGTTATCATAACATCATATGAGATAGTCGTTTGAACTCTTTTAATTAGCTTTAGCAGTCTTGAGATTGCTTGTATTGCATGCTAATTGTTGATCGTTTGTAATTGTATTGTTTGATCATATACCCTTTTGTCATAGGAAAATGCTAAGATAGAAAAGTTTTTCATTTTTTGGGGTAAATTAGATTTATCTGTTTACATTTCATAACATGTACATAATCCTTTATTATATATAGACGAACCCTCTAAGCTCTCTCTTTCAACATGACATCAAGGTTGGGTAATTTCACTAGAGATGCCACCCCTCTTCTCTCTCTCTCTCTCTTTGACCGTCTTTGTTATCCCATCTATGCTTGTGATTGTTCCACCTACTTAAAGAGTAAGGGAAACATCTCTCGGCACAAACTTTAAACTCCGATTTATTTTCCTTACACCAGGATGAAAAATATATGCATGAATGACTCAACATATAAAACAAACTTCTTAATATTGCCATTTCATAAATCCAACTAAGTGGAAAAGAATGGAGTTTCTCAACCCATTCTCATGCATTACCACAACTTGTTCAAGCTCAATTAATGGAAGATTCCACTATCCTTAAAATATTCCCTGCTTTCTCCTTATTTGTTCGTGCTTCAACTCTTTCCCGCTTTATCAATACTGTTAAAGGACAAACCATTCATTTGGCCATCATTGAGAATAATTTAGCTTCCTGTTGCTCATACCGCAACACTTGATCTATTACCATCCACTCCATTGGGACTCCATCTAGCTCAGTTATCATATCTTAAGAAGACTATGACCGCCATCTATAGTACTCTCACCTGGCCAATTAACCTCTTATGCTTTTTCTTCACTTTGCTCTGTTGCAGCTACTCATTCAAGTGCATCTTGTGTTTTAGATTTGGTGCTTATGCTCATATGATAGATAATCGATGATTACTTTTTATTCATGTCTATGACATTCTTTCCATATATTATTATTATTGATGGATCTCCTCCAATTTTTGCAAAAAGATTCATGCATCCATCATCAACATTACACAATGTTTAGGTGTTCCAATTTTTTCACAAATCTATTGTCTGTACAATGACTCATAAAATCTCACACTTGTTTGATAGCCTTTTATCCCTCTTATTGGGCTTTTTGGGACCTTAAGAAGAAGACAATTGGTGGATGTGTTAAATTTGGAGGTTTTTATTATTTTATTGATTTAGCCCTTACTATTTTATCCTTTATTTTCTCTTATTAATGACACTATCATCTGGGTCATTTTCCACCTCACCATCTTTGTAGTTTCACTCATGTTCCATCATTTGTCTCAAAGTTTGAATGTGAAGATTGTGAATATGATAACATTGCCGTGTCATCCTCCGTTCATAGTAGTACACCTTTTAACGTGATTCATTTAGATGGCTAGGGACAAAGTCTTATATGGACTCATTTGTGTTTTCATTATTCTGTTTTGTTGAAATTTTAGTAAAAAATATTCTTTCTACTCAAACTTTGTTATCAAGAAAGAAAAAGTGGAATTTTTCATTCAAATAAAACTGTTGTCGCTGATACTTTTGAATTCTTGCAATTTTTTTTGCATTGAGGCTGAGAATGTTATGATCCGGCAATTATCATGTTTATATGCATCTTAACAAAATGGGGTTGCTAAATGAAACACCATCTTCTTATTGATACTAGCTTTGTTGTGAATACAATGATTCACATTCGCTTTGTAATGATTCACATCCTTGTTCATAGGAATTTTTGGGCGATATGGTTCCACCTTTTGTTTTTAATTAATCGAGTATCTTATACTATTTGGTGGTGCTTCTCCATTTCGAATTCATTATCCCCACAAAATTTCTTTTTTCTTACTTGTAGAACCATTACATGTGTTGGTTTTATTTTTATCCACTCTGTTCGTCGAGGTCATGATAAACTCTTACCTTTATCCATCTGTTGCATCTTTATGATACAGACAAATGATGAGTAGAGGTGCAAAATAGAATTTGGTAAATGACAGAACACAACCCAAGAGAATTTAAAACAAGGTAGATATGCTAGTGTATTCTTCTATAATACTCATGAAAGTAAAAGGAAACAACTCTTTAGATACACTCATGAAAAGAGACGATTTGCTACTATGTTTCATTAATAAAAAACAAGGATGAAAATGAAAAATGTGGTTTTTGGACATGGAACCTACGATCATGCAGCTCCCTTTTGTCCTTATTTTAGTCCAGGTCACAGAAAATGGTGACTCAAATTTGGGAACATCAATTTGTCTGCGCCTGACCTTTGTCTTTGAACTTAATACCTGAAAAGATAGTGCCATTTCTTCCCTCATTATATCGATGGAATGGGAAGCTGACAGGGCTTTGAGGGCTTTCTTAGCATGAGGATTCTTGACATTAATGTTAAAGCAGAGGCCATAATAGGAAAGAAAATTTTGCTCCACCTTATAGGATTTTTGTATATAAATACAAAATGTAAGATCACCTTACAGGTTTATATATATATATATATATATATATATAGACACACACGAGTACTATAAGTAAGATGGGTTTTTAATTCAGATGCTAATGTGAAATGTATTAATATGTTTTTCATCTTAAGCCTCCATTTTTAACTTGCCTCTTTCTGTTACTGGGCTTACAGTTCTTCAAGAACATTTTCAGAGATAGAGAATTTGGTGGACAAGATGTCAAGGTGGGTTCTTCTCCAGTTCTCCATGAACAACTTGCTAAGCATACTATCTATTTAGATCCATCTCTTAGGTGTGAAAGTTGAACTAATTTATTTCTATCTATATAGGTCTCTCTTGAGATATCTTTTATGGAAGCAGTCCATGGGTGCACTAAAACATTGACATTTCAAACTTCCCTCCCTTGTGAGGCTTGCGGTATGTTGATTGTTACTTGGAAAAGTGGCATGTGCTTTATGGAAAAAGTAGGCTAACTTAATTTTTAAAATTTTAACCAAATAATGAAATATTTTCTCCTTGTGTTTTTGTAGGTGGGAGTGGTGTACCTCCTGGTACCAAGCCTGAGACTTGCAGAACTTGCAAAGGCGTGGGAACGGTCAGCTAACAATATGAACACTCTCTAACTTAAAATTTTGTATTTTTGGTATATATATATATATATATATATATATATATATATATAATAACTTTCTCTTATTTTGAACATTGTAACAGATTTTCATGCAAAGTGGCCCCTTTAGGATGCAAACCACGTGTTCAAAATGTGGTGGTTCCGGGAAAACCGTGAAGGTATAAATTTTTTCGTACATAAATTTCTATTGGGACTAGCATTTGCTCTGTTTTTGAAGAATATTTATGTTATCCTAAATTCTTCGATCTTACCGTTTGTTGGTAGAACCTTTGCCAATCATGCAAGGGTAATAAAGTCTTCAGGGGAACAAAATCAGTAAAACTGGATGTCATGCCTGGTGTGTATGATTGTATTTGGCTTTACGGTGTCGATTCCTGAATTTCTTACTGGAGTTACTTTTAATTTTCCTTTTGTACTAAAGCGCATACTCTTCATGCTACCCTCAGGTGTGGATGATGATGATACTATAAGGGTCTATGGCAGTGGTGGTGCAGATCCTGAAGGAAATAAACCTGGTGATCTCTATGTTACTATAAAGGTAGTGAGTTCCATTTTTTGTCCTAATAATGATTATCTGTGCAGAATATTAAAAAAAAAATCCTATTGTAGGTCCGGCATGATCCTGTTTTCCGCAGAGAGAAATCTGATATCCATGTTGATGCTGTTCTAAGTATCACTCAGGTATGTGATGCTGTGGAAATCATGTATTTTAAGTACATATCATAAACAGTGTTGTGCAAAACATTTACATTTCGCCTGTTTTTTTTTTTGGCTCAATACACATTATAGTTACATTTACTTCTTTCATTGCCACAATATTTCATATTTACTTTGCTTTATTCAAGGTTTGTATTTCATTCTTGTTAGACAAAATTTCAATCTGAAGAAATGCTGATTTTGACTTGCTAAAACTTTCTTTACATGCGTCACTATCAAATTGTCCTTAGTATTGACGATGAAGTACGCATCACTCTAGTCTATTGCTTTTTTTAACTGTAAAGCTTAACATTTTATTCTTTCTATACTTACAGGCTATATTAGGTGGTACTATTCATGTTCCAACTCTTACAGGGGATGTTGTTCTTAAGGTTTGTTTAAAGTTTTTTTTTTTTCATTACCTTTTCAAATTGTTTTACGGTTTTCATTGAGCGTGCCTAAGGATTCTTATAGCCTTACGACAATTCATTTTGGATTTATATATTCTTTTCCTGTGACATTTGAATTCTTTTTACCCCTCAGGTGAGACCAGGCACGCAACCAGGCCAGAAGGTTGTTTTAAAAGGGAAAGGTAATGCTCTTCTTTCTCAATCCACTCATGCATACAAAAAAAATGATGTAAACTTCACCTTTATTATCATATATAAAGAGCTGAATTGTGATAATATATATATTTGACTATCGTTGTCATATTGAATGATCAATTCTTTCTATTATAGCCATTAACTTCATTTTGCTTCTCCTGTAGGAATGAAGACAAGGAACTCATCATTCTATGGAGACCAATACGTCCATTTTAACGTTACAATACCTGTGTAAGTTTTTCTGCTATGCCTCTTCCCTTTTAGCCTGTTGGAAATGAAAAGCCAGCCTCTGATAATATTATCTTTTGCTAAAGTAAACAAGCGATATTGAATAGTTGTGGGACTTGTTACTAAGGTTTTGAGAATTTTGGATTGAGCAAAAATAATAATAAAACAAAATAAATAAAACGATATTGAACTTTTAAGATCTGCTTTATTTTTCCAATGCAGTAACCTCACCGATAGGCAACGCGTGTTAATTGAAGAGTTTGCTAAAGAGGAGCAAAGAGAGTATAAGGGTGGTGCTGCTGCAGAAGCCTCAGGGTAACAACTCTTATTTTACATGGGGCCCTGTTTGAAATATCCAATTCTATAAATGTTTGCAAATTTTTGGTTAAATTATAATTTTACTATTATATAGATTATAAGAATAGGATGTCTTTTGTAGCAATTTTTCATTAGACGCCACTTTTTCCTTGTGTAAAACGCTTGCATTACGTTTGTACAATTCACCCAATTTGAATGTTACATCACTTATTTGAACTAATAATGATAAAATCCTCAGCTAATGTGTACATAGTTCATGGTTATCTGTAGGCTGAGTTTCTGTAATAATTTACAAGTTTTACAATTCAAAGATGTTTGTCATAAGCCAAATGCTGATTATTTCTAATATTTTGTCCTTTTAATATCTTTTTTTTGTTAGAAATAGCTTATTTTGATATATTGGGTCAGATATTATAATTCGAAATTGATTTTGATGAGTTTTATGATAATTGAATTTATTTTGAAATGAATATGATATAATTTTTTTATTGATTAGTTCTATATTTTTTATAATTTTAATTTTCAGATTGGTGTGCTACAGTTGTAATTGGTTATAATTTTTTGTTGTTGTTTTAGAAATGATTATAATGAGTTTTTAACGGTCAAATATGCTTCTACTAATGTTAGTTGTGAACTTTTGTTTTTTTTTTTTTAAAAGAAAACAAATTATAATTTGTTATTTGCACTAATTTTGTTGTTAACTTACAGACAGGCAGCTGCCCCGAATGCAGATCCTTAATCTGGAAGTACATTTAATACATATAAAATATTTTCTAATAAAATCAGAAAAAACATATTTTGACTTTTTTTTTTCAAAATTTCATATATGCGACTGTTAGGGGTGGACCCTCCAATTGATTAAGGTTTGTTTCAAAGGCATATAAGGCTTCATTTGGGATGATTTTCTTAGTGCTTTATAAATCAACTTTTTAATATAAAAATTTTAATTTTTAAACTAAAAAATCAGTTTAAAAATGAATAAAAAAATCACCCCAAATGAATCTTGAATTTGTTATATGGGTGTACTTGGATGTAATATTAATTTTGTTTTATTCGATTTATTTGTTATTGATATGCATGCTTTCTTTCAAGTTAAGAAGTGTTTTTGCCTTACAAGTTTTATAAAAAATAATTTGCTTCTTTTTTGTGACAAGTGAAAGGATAATCCTCCTTGGCCTATTGGTTGAGAGCTAAGGCTTTCAACTAAGAGGTCTATGTGTTGTGTGTTTGAGTTTATCTTAAATAATTGAGGGTTCTATGTGACGGTTAAGAAGTATATTCCCACAATTCGCCTTGGACATGAGAAGACACATGGCTCATTATCTTTTAGTTAAAAATCCAAATTAAAATTATGCTTACAAATTATTAATCATTTGAGAAGACATATATACCTACAATAGTCTAACACTGCTCTTAGGTTTTATTTTCTTATATTTTTTTGATAAAAAATTTTTAATTTAAGAAATTATTGTACTAACAAGTTATTTGAAAAATAATTAGAAAATTATCCCAAATAGAGTTTTAGGTTTCATTTAAGATAATTTTTTTTTATTGATTTCTAAAATATTTTTTAATATAAAATTTTATTGAATTAAAATTTTTATATTAAAAAATTCTGGCTAATGCCTTTGGTTTGACTTGAATATTGCTTAAATTTTAAATTAATGTTTTATTGAAATTGAAATTTAACTGAATTTCAACGACAGTTTATGCTCTTGAATATGGAATCAAATCAAAATGCCTCAGATTAAGAATTCATATTTTGGAATTAAAAACTGATTAAAATTAACAAACATAATTAAATAAGAATACATATGTGTTACTCACCGTTACAACATCATGACACGCCCAAAGCCGGTGATAACTTGATAAAATTCAATGAACCCTAAACTCAGAACATTAAATATTTCAGACATGTCATAAAATAATAATAATAATAATAATAATAATAATAATAAGAGAAGCTTGAAAATTAAGAATGGATACTATATACTATGGCCAGCAAGTTTGAAGTTGATTAACATACCCAATTAGCGATAATGCAAAATGTTACACACTAGAAATTAAAGCCAAAGCACAAATTCTGGAGATTAGTCTCAATAACAAACCCGCAAATGATTGCGTAAATAGCATTTACAGTTTTAAGCATTAGTAAGGAACAATAATAGATTCTATAAGCTCCTGAAGTGGGGCTAGTTCTTTCTTGTCAATCAGGCCAAACTCCTGCATCATATATACAAGCTATCAGACCATTTTTCTTCCCATCCAACTAAGTAAATATCAAATCAAATATTACAAATCCATATTTCATTTCAGGGAAAAAGAAGATCTATTATGGGGGTTTTTTTTTTTCTTTGCATTTTGTACTTACCTGCAAGAATATAATGTATGCTAACTGCAATGTCAGTAAAACAAATCATATTCAATAAATAAAGCGCCTAAATATAGCATATTAGTTAGTTATTAGTTCATTAGTGTTTTTTTATATAAAAGGGCATGATGATCCTTCTAAATATTTATGGGTAGTTTTATCTAACTGTTGCGAGTCATATATGAACATGATTTTTGCAGTTAATTAGCTGATCTAAACCTACTTGGATGATGGTCGAAATTCATCTATAGTGCTTGTATTTTAAATCATTCAAACCCAACATAAACACGAATTTTCAGCCTCCTTACCACATTTTGGATGAAAATCGTATCTAAAATTCTTATTCTAAAACAGATTTAATTGACTTAAGGTCATATCTTAATACCATAGGTCTCATAGCTTATCTTAAGCTTGCATGATTTTATTGGCCTTAATTTGATGAGTGCACCCCATTTTTACTTGCTTATTCGATTATATTCCAATTTGGCTGAATTTAAGTTTTTAAAGCAATTTGGATCATAATTTCTACCCTACAAACTCATTTGTCCCTACAAATGATAAAGTAAATAAAATTTTATAGTTAACCCTACAAGGATATAAGAAATACAAAAAATGTAAAGTCAATAGATGAAAAAAATGTAGTTGGACCATTTGAGAATCCAACGCACATTGATGTAATCATTGTTATTATAGATGACCCCTTAGTAGTAGTAATAATAGTAGTAATAGCCACTATTAAGGATGAACTCAGCCCAAATTCCATGATTAGGCATCCACATGGAAAGGCCAACTCATACTACCAACAAATGAGGTTTGGTCCACTAAAAATGGAGTTAAAGTGATACATACATACCCTTATGGCAATGTGTTGAAGCCCAACATCAAGTGTGAATAGCCCATTGTGGAAAGTTACCGCTCTAATTTAGTGGTAATCATTATATGCACTCCTCAATGCTCCAAAAATCCTCTTGGATCTTGGCTACTTTGAAATTTCACAATTAAAAAGTTGATTAGTGATAATTCTAATTTTTTTTGCCTAGATTGGCAACATCTTATTATCTTGTTGCTCAATTGGAATTGTTATAGTTTCATAATGGCTCTTTATCACCTCATTATCCTCTAATGGATTAGCTTCCTTTTTCATCATAATATCACTTCTGTCCTCTTTGGTGCAAAGATGACCCTCTTGGGTACTCCTTAGCTCTTGTGTTGGCTTTTTGCAGTCCTCTTGGATACTTGCCATGTCCTTCTAAGCTTTGATATGTTTTGGGGATTTTATCCTCACATGGAGCTGCTACTTTTTTTTTTTCTTAGATCATGATAATGACTATCATCTTCTTTATTATTGTCAATCTCTCATCTTTACTTAAATTACCCATGATGTGAAATCATGAAATAACCCGGGTCTAATAGCAACCTATTTCTGAATCAATCCGACATCACAGTACAGTTGTACTGTGATATCAAATTGACTAGAAAATAATGATTTGAAATTCACTGGAATCAAAAGCATTTTTACATAGCCTAGGATTTTCAAAAGCGAAATGTAAAGATCTAGATTTTTCAAGAAGATTAAATGCAATAATCTTTCAAGATAAAGCCAGGGAGGATGGGTGGAGTTGGGCCAATCCAACAAGATGCATCATCATTTGTTTCAAATCCATAAGCTTTTGCTAATACATGGGGCATAATTTTTCACTGCACAGTTGGGTTGAGAAAATTATGAAGACCATGAATCACTATCTTCCAACAACTTAGATCATGATAATGACTATCAATTGTAGAAATCTTATACGATGCTACAGGTGATTCATGTTCCAACTCTATTCTTATCGAAAGAAATGTCTTGGTTTTATTTTGCTATCGTAAGTACACGTTCTTTTTCTAAAACCACGACCATATATTTATTTTTGTCTAGGTCGATGTGATTTTTTCCCAGGAATGATTCTTGGAGCCACCCAACAACAAAACCTTGAATTTGTATATGCTTATTGGACTTCTTCCTGTAACAATTTGCAAGGAAATTTCTTAACTTTATTTCATAGGATACATGGGAATTTATATAGCAATGATCAAGTTCAAATTGCATTATCTATTCCTTATTTGGACATGTACACAGTTAAAGCAAAATTTTAACAATATGAAAACTTTCTATAGATAGAATTCTTTGTATGGAAACCAAAGAACCATTGGAGCAGTCTATCAAGATACCTTCCATGTATCTAGCAATTCCCAAAAAAAAAAGTAATTATTAACATAACATACTATAAGCTATGGTTGGGAATATAAAACAGGGAAGCAAGGACAGGCTGGAATTTTGTAATTGGTGTTATAATAATGCCATTTATGAGTAGTTGGTTGGGGAAACAAGCAAGGACAATAGAGACAGGCTGGATTTCTCACACTCCCCTCAAGGTGATGAATGAATATCATCCACTTGCCAACTAGTCCCTGATAATCCTTGCTAGCAAATCTGCCAATTGATTTCCAATAATAACAAATGATGTACATATCAATCCACTACCTAGTTTCTCCTTTTAAAAATGTCCATCATCCTCACAGTTATATCAAACAGGGTTATGCAAAAAATTAATAATTGATCTATTGTCCCAGTTGATTCCCATCAAACATTCTCATTTATCTTCAAATGTTTCATAGTAATATTTCATCATAATAATTCACAAATTATAAAATCCATAGATTTGATTTCTACTTTAGTATTGGACCTTGCCACAAAATTTTGTCACCTACTCCAAATTACAAGATCTTCCTCCTAAGAAAGCACAATACCAAAGGTTGATCTTCTTATCAATCATAGATCTTGCATAGTCTGCAAATATAAAAGCTTCAAGAATTAGCTTCAATACTCTTATGAATAAATCCATTTGTCCGATGTGCCATTCATGCATTGTAGAATCGAATTTACTGCTCTAAGTTATGCCTCCTTGGGATTGCGCATGAATTGGCTCACCACATAGATGACATAGGCAATAATCAGAGTTGTTTGGGATAAGCAAATAAGTTATCGTACCAGTATCTGATAGAAAGCCTCATAAATAGTTGATTTTTCCAGAGTATCCTCAAGTTTATGGTTTGGTTATGTAAGGATGTCAATAGGTCTTCATTCCAATTTTCTAATCTCCATCAATAAATACATTATATATTTTTGCTGTGATATAAATATTACTTGTTGACCCCTACTACAAGAAAGTATTTTAATATTCCAAGTTCTTTAATCTAGAATTCTTTTACTAGACCTTTTTTTCAGCTTTTTCTCTCCAATAGACTAACAATACAATCACTCTCCCTAATGTCGAGTGTTTTATAAAAAAAAGGTGCGGTCCCCTTGACCGTGTCTGTATTCCAGGTTAAGCATTACTATAGCAAAAATTCAAAAGCATGCCGTTGGAGATTGCTTTAACTCATGTAAGGCCTTAATAAGTCTGCACACTTTTGATATGTTTCTATCAAATCTGGGAGGGATCTCTATATAAGCTTCTTCATCAAAGTCCCATGTAAGAAGACATTTTTCACATCAAATTATGCAATTTAAACCCGAGGTTGAAAGCTAGAGATGGTAAAACTCTTGTTGTGCTCATCTTTGCAACAAGAGCAAATATCTCAAGAAAACCTATTTCATATGTATAAGCAAAGCATTTGCAACTAATATTGCTTTAAACATTCTTAATAAACCATAGGAATTATATTTCACTTTGAACACTCAACTGCATCAAATAAGTTTCTTCTTTTTGGGTAATTCTACAAGTTTTTGACTTTTTTTTTCAAGTGCCTCCATTGCAGTGGTTATAGCATTCTTCCAATTCTCATCGCTCAAAGCCTAAGATAAAATCTTAGAAATGAGAATTATTTATGTTTTATATTTCATTATTTTATTTGATTAATCCTATTATGACATTTAAACTGTTACCAAATTATTAGGAATTTATTATTAGTATGTTAACAGTTTGTTAAAAATTTGTTAGTAAATTATTAGTAGCTTGTTAGTAGTTTGGTATTCTTTCTATCCATGGATATGGAATGCTCAGTCACGTAAGATACCGGATGGCATGAATGAAACTATTACTACGAAGGTGAGGACTTCTCTTTCATTCCATGAATTTGATCCTTAGTAAAGTGTAAGCTTGAATTCATATTATCTCCTCGTAAAGCCCTAAGCTAGCTTTATATATATTATTTCCCTTCATTGTTTTTCTTGCCCTATCTCTTCTTCTTCAATGCTTTTTCATTCTTGGTTAAAAAAAAAAAAGATTATGTTTAGTCAGATATGCTACAATATGGATATCTATTGATTGCTCAAATTTTCATCATTTGTGACATGTTTGATTGTTAATTTCTAGTAGGAGACCAGAAAATGTTTTTTCTTAATTGATTTCTATCATTTTCCATATTTCATCCAAGGAAATCCATAGTTATTTTGGTTTAATAGTTTGTGTTCTGCAAATTTTGCATGTTTAAAACATGATTTTTCGTATTGCATGTTATATAGAAACTCCACACCCTAAGACAACCCCCATGATAATATCTCATGTTCTAATCATGACCCTAGTCAGTGTAAATTAAAGAGAAATGATCGGGGTACAAAAATATCCTTGATACTTACAGTGGATTCCTTGAAGATTCAACTTATAGGAGACTAAATTGATTCTTCTTTTTGTATGTGTTTACCAATCTTGGCGAAATCGTGATGGAATGGAAAAGCACAAGCTATGAAAATTATAACATGAAGTACACCAGAACTGTGCGTAATAATAGATTAATAGACTATTTGACAGAGATTGAAGATCCATTGAGTGGTAAAACATAAAAGATTTTTTTTTTTCATCCACGATAAATGAATTTCCCTACCATAAATCAATAAATTTAGCAAAAGCTGCAGCTCGTGCTTTTGTACTTCATGAGTTTTAACGGTTTTAGTCCTAGCAATTGCTCATTCGATTATCTAATTGCATTGCAGGTCATCAACTAAGATCCCATAAATAAGAGGCTGGAAGAAAACAGGGTAACAGAAGAAAATTATCTATAAGACGGAACAAGAAAAACTTATCATTGCAAGAATCAAGACTAGCTTACATATGTAAACAGAATAAAATGTTTGAAGCACGTGTTGAGATGCGCTTCTTCCTTTAGACTCACTATCTTCTGGAAATGGGAGTGGTATATATGTGCATAAACTCGGAACAGACGTTTAAAAATTGTTTTCACAACATCCTTGAAGTTGTGAGGAAAAGGCGTTCCTGAAAGTAAACCGAGTGAAGGTAAGAAATTAGAATAAACACAATTGTTTTCAGGTATAGAGTATCAAGCTTATCACCAAGCTTTTGAGGGAATATAGATTCATCATCAAGTTGAGCTTCAATCCAATCCATAAGATACTCAACATATTTAGGTGCAGAAACTTCAATGGGTTTTTTTATTTGTACACCATCTGCCCACCTGTATTCATACCTGCACAATATATTGCCTTCTCATTAGAAGCTCCACAGCACATAGAAAATATACAGGATACACGAATAATAACTCAAGTCACAACACATCGGTATGATGGTAAATCACGAGTCATCATCTTCCTAATGTGGAAATCATATATGAAGTTTAAACAATTAGACAGGCAGCCAACACAATATTCTGCTCACAGATTGCAGTTTAATCTAGTTTTACCAAAGATAAGCTAAACTTATGTTCTTCTCAAGATTATATATGCTCCAACAGTATGCAGCTCATATACATTTTATCATACCAACTAATCAGACAACAATTGCACAATAGCAATTCTATAACTTGTCTCTCTCACTCATGCAGGCAAGTTAGTGGAACTATTGATGTATGACAGGTGCAGGTAACACAACAGGCTTGGCTTCATAAATAGCAAACTAATTCTGCTATAATCAAGGACGAAGAAATTAAGTGTTTATTAGGCTGATAAAATCACATCTTTCACATAGCTTTTTGCAACGACGAAAACAAGAACATGCATATGTTTAATAGAATGATGAAACTATAGGTTAATAAACAGAATGATGAAACTATAGGTTAATAAACAGAATGATGAAACTTTATGTTAATACAACAAAATTTTAATATGATGAAACGATAGTTTAATATGCACTTTGCATATGTTGAATAGGTACTTCTAATGGGAAATACAGATAACAAAAAACGCTTGAGGCATACTTTGGCCCTGCAGTCATTGTAGGACAGTTCTCAGGTGTGCAAAACTCAGTAAGCGTGCCATATAGAAGATTCACCTGGTTGAAGAAATCAACAGCTGAAAAGCAATAAAAAAGACAGGGCCTTAGTTTCATAATAATTCAAAATATATGTTAAAAGGAAACATAATTTTTTTCAGAATTCACATTCCGCTACTATTCTGTGCAAGGAACAAACTATTCAGACACAAATCAACAAAAGAGCTCAACTGCATTTAAGCATCAAGGTTCCAAAGATTCCCATATGCTTTTTCAGAATTGATCTTTCAAAGTTTGAACAATAACATAATGAAATTACTGCTTGAAGGAAGCTAATATATCTTAAATGAAGATAAAGATTATTACTGTTAACTGCAAGCCACTCATTAGCATCCTCCCCAGGGGGAAGCCTTACAGCTTCCCTCAAGTTTCCACTACCTAGAGTAGCATCAATATGCTTTCGAAGTTGTGCACCCTGCAATCAAAATATTAAATAATCAGATAAATAGGATACTAATCGAACAATGTAGCTTTCAGATAAATAAAATAAATGAGATAAGTGCATCTCATATATTCCAGATGAAGGTCATATTTTATTTGCAGAGTTTGAGGTTAAACATCAAATGTCCGTATTATTCTGATTCATAAATGCTTTTGTCCACGTGGTCAGGTTCCCTTTTGTCAATCATCAAATGATGGATAATGGAACTATATTCGCAACATGCTCATAACAAATTGAATGCAAGTGTTTTACATTTGGCTTAAAGAATTGACATTAGAGATCATATATTTCTTTGAAGTACACAATCTATGCCAAAAAAAGAAATAATAGTAAATTAAAAAATTTCAAGAAAAAAAAGGTGAGCATGAATTAATAATATTTGCATTTTCAAACAAGAAATTAAATTTCTTACCTTACTACCAGACGGTGCACTCTTTTTGGGCCGAAATGTCCTTTGATTCCTGAAAAAGACGAAATTAATATTAGAGGGGGGCAGTTTGAGTGTGTAAAATGACTAATAAATGATATAACATTTAATATAAACATTTTATCATGAAATATTAAGATTCTATAGTTTTGTTAAATAAATATATTTTTGTTCTTTCACCGAAATTCAGAATACAGCAAGCCAAAACTTAACAAATTAAAAAAAGAAGGCAAAAGAAACAGATACTCTAGCTGTAATTTAGTTTTGTGGATAAACAATGCATAATGAATCTGGCACTCTATTTATTGAAGAACTAGTGATTTACAATCAAACAGCAAACTTAGATAACATAAAAGCCAATGCATGTGATATAGAAGATGCCGCATGTTGCAAGCATGCATCCTACATGCTAAGATTTACAGTTGTTGATATACCAATCCATTTACAGTAAATATTAGCACCAAAGGTTTAAAATAATAATCTGAAATGAACATTATCATACAGATTACAGGGAATACGCTCAAGCAGATATTATAAGAATAACCACGACTGAAGAAAGAGTTATCAAGACGATCTTTCTATCGAGAAAAGTTGGCATACCCATAACACAATTATTGCACTTGAACTATATACAATGTTTAGATAAGATTGAAGACAGTAGCTAAGCCTCTAAGGAATAATTTATTTTCAGATTACTGGAAAGCAGAAGTGGCAAGAAAACAGCTACATACAAGCTTCTGTCCGATAGTGAGAAGCACACAAGCAGAAGATCAATCTAATGTTTTTTTATTACATGAGCCTTGAACTTGGATCATCGAGGAATCTGGGTCAATCAAACATTCATTTGTGAAACTAAACCACAACTAATGCATAAACGGTAGTTACGAAACCCAACATAACTACATGAGGCTAACTTTATAAACTACATATCAGCCATTCATCTATATGGATGGTACCGTAATTATAATGATAAAAAAAAGACAGATTTAGACATTATCTTCTAACTGTGAAAAGTTGTTCGGAATCAAAATTCAAGAAATTTTGCAAATGGTGATGATTTTGCCTGGCGTCTATTAGACCGGTCCACTGAATCGGTCCAACCGGTCCACATGGGACCGGCTCTTGCAAACTAAGGTGGAGGTTCCACCTCCTGTACAAGCTGCACAAGCCGACCGGTTCCAAAGAGCAGTTTTGGAAGGAATTTTGAGAGATTTGAGAGGGAAATTTGAATGTGGGGACTGTTTAGGGATTTCCTTTTGATTTGTATGCATTAAATAGTTTGTTTTCCAAGGGTTAGGGCATCTTAAATTTGGCTAAAATTTAAGATCTCTTAGATTTACGTTTTCCTTTGGGCTCTAGCGGCATCTAGAGATTTGGGAGAGATCGATCATCCTCTCCAATAGAGAATTAATTGTATCTTGTTGTTTTTCTTCTTCTACTAGTGAATTTCAAGTGTTTTCCCTCAGATTTTCCAATAAAATTACTGTTTTTGTTGTTTTCCATTGGAGTTGTGGACTGTTTTCGCTGTTTTTATCAACCGTGTTAGGTTTTACTTGAAATATTCAAGTACTTCCTATCAAAATTTAGAGCTGTTTTTTGGACCTTTTGTGGGCTGTTTTGATGAATTCAGTGGCTGTTCTTGGGATTTCGAAGAAGAAAATTACTGTTTTTGAAGACCGAAGTCCAGATTTTTATTTTGTAAAAAAATCCGGGCATCAATGGCAGCCATCAAAATGAATGCGTTGGAGGAATGCCTCGAAGTGGAGATTGGACAAATGAAATCTGAAATTTCATATCTTCAAACTCGTTTCATATTTAAAAAAAAAAGTTTCAACCATTCATGATAAGTTTGATTCGAAATTTTTCTTCTTGGAGGAGATGTTGAAGAAAGTGCTCGAGGGCCAAACCAAAATATCGTCGTCGGAGGTGAGCGAAGGCGTCGACAACCACGGAGATGGGAAAAACCCTAAGCCAATCAGGCAAATGGGAGATCAGGAGGTGGAGACTCGAAAGGGAGAAGAGAAAATACCTTTCATAGAGCTTATTTCTAGGGAGGAGCCGGACAGAGGGTGAGGCGTGAGGAGGTAGGGCAAGAACGAAGATGTGCTGATTTGGATAGGAGATGGGCGAGATTGGAAAGAGAAATGGGTAATTATGATCAAAGGGGGCTGAATTTGAAAGGGGAAGAGTTTTTTATGATCCAAGGGGTGCTGAATTTGAGAGGAGAATGTGAGAATTTGATGAAAGGTTTGGGTATGAACATAGAAGGGATGATTGAGCACTTAGGGGGAACCACCTCCTTGGGGAATGGGAAATTATGGAGGGAACAGAGGGAACGGAGGCGATCCGAGGGTGAGGAAGCTGAAGATGCCTATTTTTGAGGGAGATGATGCCCATGGGTGGATCTACAAGGTCAAAAGGTACTTCACCATCAATAGGTTGATGGAGGGGGAGAGACTGATGATAGCCGGGATGTGCTTGGACGAGAAAGCTTTAGCATAGTACCAGTGGAGGGATACAAGGCGACCACTAAGGACCTGGATGGAGTTTAAGGACTATCTGTTAGAACGTTTCCAAACCAACAGGGGAGGGGACTTCTACGAGCAGTTCTTCGCTTTGATGAAGGGGCAGGTATGGAGTATCGTGAGCAATTTGAGTACCTTGCTAGCCGATTGGATTGGCTTCCAGAGTTTGTAATGGAGGGGAACTTTATGAAGGGACTGAAATCAAAGATTCGTGCAGCAGTCAGAGTTTTGAGACCTCGGGACTTGGGAGAGTCTATGAAGCTAGCTCAGTTGGTGGAGGATTAGAGGCACCTGAAAAAAAGGATCAGGAGGTTGTTCAGGAGGCTCGTACATGATGACCACCACCTTTTTGTCAACCAAGGAGCCAACGCCGGGTACTCTTAGGGAGACTTCGAAGGAGAAGACTGCCAGAGGAAGACCTGGAGACAACTTCAAGAAGCTCATAGAAATATAATTACATGAGAAGAGAGCGAAGGAGATATGTTTTAAATGTGATGAGAGGTATATGCCGGGGCACAGGTGTAAGGACCGAACTCTTCAGGTTCTTAACGTTTGTGATGAAGAAGGAATGGAGGAGGGTGTTGTCTTTCCACCTTGCAGACAAGGTGGATCTTTGAGAGGGGAGTATTGTTAGATCGGTCCATTTGACTGGTTCAGCCGGTCCACACGGGACCGACTCTTGCGACCTGAGGCGGAGGTTCCGTCTCCTGTACAAGCTGCACAAACCGACCGGTTCCAAAGAGCAGTTTTGGAAGGAATTTTGAGGGATTAGAGGGAAATTTGAATGTACGGACTGTTTAGGGATTTCCTTTTGATTTGTATGCATTAAATAGTTTGCTTTTCTAGGGTTAGGGCATCTTGAATTTGACTGAAATTTAAGATCTCTTAGATTTAGGTTTTCCTTTGGGCTCTAGCAGCGTCTAGAGATTTGGGGGAGATCAATCCTCCTCTCGAATAGAAGATCAATTGTATCTTATTGTTTTTCTTCTTCTACTAGTGAATTTCAAGTGTTTCCCTCAGATTTTCCAATAAATTACTGTTTTCGCTATTTTTCATTAGAGTTGTGGACTATTTTTGCTATTTTTACCAACATTGTTAGGTTTTACTTGAAATATTCAAGTACTTCCTATGAGCATCAAACTCATAAGATGAATGAAATATTCGAAGCTATGATGACAACTGATAGCATAGAAATTAATGAATACTACGAAAAATCATATGGATTTGCATTTCATGATTTGAAAGAATAAACTTCACTAAAAAAAAAAAGGAAGGTCAAAACAATGTATCATGCGATACAGTTGGTTCAAACAATCCCCATTGAATACCACTTGTGAACATTAGAACAGGCCTTTTCATTGTTTGAGCATTACTCGTTTTTCCCAGACACAGAAATGAGCATCAAGTTCTCAACAATAATAACATCTCCAATATAAGATCCAACAATAGTGATCCTCCTCCACCAAAAGTTGAACAACAATGATATCTCCTAACAACCAAAAGCTTGCTGTAATTGAACCAGACATAGGATAACTAATAATAATTTTTTTTTAACCATGAAAATGGGTTTTATTCTAAGTATGAAGCATGCTATGGCGCTATGCACAAAGGATATCTGTGTTGGATATTTGATGGTTTAGAATGTTGCATTGCACCTCTATATATATTCAATAATTATAACATTGCATGATTCCGAGTAAGATGAAGAAATTCCATTAGAACATTGCATTGATTGCACCTCTATATACATCCTTTCGAGTTATATATATAATCAAGCAACAAGTAAGATGAAGAGATTTCGTTCACCTATCATGCTCATGAACACTTCCACATGCAACATCAACATAATACATATTAAGTAAACATAAAAATAAAAGAAAGATATATATATATATATATATATATATATATATATATATATATATATATATATATATATATATATATATATATATATATATATATATATAATGAATTTATGATGCCATATGAAAACAATAAAATTTCCTATGAAACATGCAACAAGTATCCTCTCAAATATTGCTTATGTTTACAAATTGAATAAGTATATGGTGAAAGCATCTTATATGCTCGTTCATGAAGACTAAAAGTGGGACGGATGTGTATCCTACATTGAATGTCAAAAGTCAAGGCGGTGATTGTCAAAGCCATGTTGGATAGGCTTGTGTGGGATCCAAAAATTCGGCCCCGGCCTTCGCCCGCACTGTTTGATTTTCTTAGGCGAGGGACTTTTAACGAAATAAGTTAAGGGTAAATTTTGGAAGGCATATGGGTTTGTAGATAAGACACTACCCAGAGATTTCGCCCTCATTTTGTGAGGACTTTATGATATGAGTTCTGGTTTCCTATAGGCGCAAGCCCCTATAGTTAATTCCCCCTCCCAATAATGAGAGAGAACTTTCGATTAAGTCTAGTCGTCAATCAGTTACATTATATCCATAGATATATAGTATCAGGCGTATAGTAGCAGCAATGGGCTTAGAAATTTGGAATTTGAAGGGTTTGGAAAGTTTGATATTTAAAATTAAAATTTTCATCATCTTGCACTTAAAGCAGATTGTGGGGGAATGTATGATGGACCCGATCAAGATCCCATGATTTCGTCGTCCCGGGCCATCATGGTCCCTGGTCTACTTAGTCAGAGGAGATAGTCGACCCAACCTGACAGAAGGATCCTTGTCGGCAGCCATGGGTTACGAACAAGGGGACCTTATAGACCTGGGGTGAATGTTTGTCTAAGGGGATAAATTTGAATCCACCTTAGCTAACAGAGGGCTTTGTACCCTATCGATTATATCCTATTGATTCATATCTCAAGGATTTGATGCCACTAAGGAGCGTATTGGCTCTAGCCATAACCGGTATCGAGTCATAATCGTTTATCCTGCGGTGCCATTTGGCGGCAAAATCATTAGTTAGAGGACACGTACCACGTCCTTATTGGTAGGAGATTGTTTGAGAATGAATCATAGTGATATTTTCGACTAGGCATTAGCTCTATGTGAGCTGAAGTATTTTCAATTTGTCCACCCCGACAAATTGTTGGGAGGGTAGATAGATTTTGCTTTAAGTTATTTAATGGTTGGATTTTGATTTTAAATATTTTTTGGATTTCAAATGATTTTGAAAATTCGGACTTTAATAGACATTTGAAGTATTTGAAATGGACCCCTCCGGTTGAGATTTTAGTTCAACGCGGCCATCATCGGGTGACTTTAAAGTCATTTTCATTTGAAAATATTTTCATTTTGTGGATGAACCTTGTCAACTCTATTGAGCTGTCAACAGATGATCGGGTTTTTAGGGCTTCATGCCTTCGTTAGTGAATTTTCTTTATTATAGGCTTTTAAGGCCTAATATTAATGTATTAAAATAAATATACCAGTCGCTATAACTGTATATTTGTTTGATGGTTCGAACCCTGTCGACTCCTATTTACTTGTTTAGAAGGAACGGGTTTCGTAGGTTTTATGCCCTTGTTAGTGAATTTTCTTTGTTATAGGCTTTGAAGGCCTAATATGAATGTATTAAAACAAATATACCAGTCACCACAACTGTATATTTGTTTGATGGTTCGAACCCTGTCGACTCCTATATACTTGCTTATGAGGATCGGGTTTCATAGGCATTATGCCCTTATTAGTGAATTCTCTTGATATAGGCCTTGAAGACCTAATATGAATGTATTAAAACAAATACTCCGATTGCCAAGATCGTATATTTGTTTGATGGTTCGAACCTTGTCGACTTCTATTGATCCCTAGACTTCACGTGTGTACCAATAACACGCTCGCCAGGGCCCATAAGGGTTGTAATTGCATTTACCCCTTTTTAGTGTACCTATGTGTATACAAATTATAGTGCACGCGTAGGGGTATTCTTGAAATATTTTAATTGTGCAGGTAATTGCCATTTGAATGCACACAATATTTCATTTGAGAGCTTATATATGCCTTCTGTCTGCTAATACGAGTGTTGTGGACCCGGTGGTGATGTGTTGTAGATTATAGACGCCTTCTGTCTGCTTGTATAAGTGTTGCAGATTCAGTGGCATGGTGTAGCAGCTCTTGAATTGAGTTGTTCACTGCTTTATACAAGCAGACTGTCGTGCACTACTTACATGATTTATGCAGGTAGATTGTATTGCACTAATTAATCTCCTGCTTTAAACCCGTGGGCACTTGAATCTACTGTAGTTCTTCCATATATGTTTGTAGATAGTATACTATATGTATGACGAGTTTCCTACAGTGACTCGTAGGAGCTTGTACTTGTTGTTGTCCTTTGGTATTTTGCTTGTGGTTGATACACTGAGAGTGCAATCGGTCTTCCCCAAAATCTCATAGATATTTACATTTGATTTATGATGTATCATCCAGTGTTCGCTTATGGATAACAAGTGGTATATGTAACGGGTCTTCCACAATCGTGGAGACATTTGAAATTCATTGCCCAACTGGTTATTAATCAATCATCTTTCTCTTACAAGGGATCCATGTACTTGTCTTCCCCTGGGTGGTTGTGATCTCCATCATCTATCATTTGTTGTCGTTTATGTGTATGCTGCTAAGTGTATCTTAGATCTTCAACTACTACCCATAAGAAATTTGAATTTTGCTACGACTAGTTTCTTATAGTCACATGTAAACAACGCTACAGATGTATACATGCATTCACAGGGGGACCCATTATTCTTGCAATGTATTCATCATTGCTAATCACAAACGATAGTATGTCTTCTCACATAACTACCATGTAGATTAGCATCAAATTCTATCTTCGAGAGCATTATTCATTGCACATTTAGTCTTTCTATTTATATAAGGTAGTAGCAGTTGGTTGCAATTAAGTTGTTGTCGACTGTATGAATACCCCTAATATTTATTGCATATTCTTCAGATCATTATGCTCATAGTGTATTAGCTTTCTTTGCTTGTAGAAGTTTGATGTACTTGCTTGTGCTTCAATATTTCACTTGAATGTATTTGGACATATCACATCATTATCTTCATTACATATCAAGTCCTTCTACTTGAAGAAGAGAAGATCATATCTGCTTATGTATCGCTCTTCAATATTCATTGGTATCCCTTCAATTTGGTCCCCATTTGCAAGAAGCTTGTTGTGCTTATTGCGTATATGATTCTTCTTCTTGAAGGAGATAAATGCACCCACTTGCCTAATTGATCCATGAGTGAGTTGTTCACTTAGCTTTTACTTGTTCATTATTTGATTACTCGAATTTATTTTATAATCGATTTGAGTATAATTTAGTTCATTTAATGTTCAGTTTGAGTCCACAAATCTTGTCCAAGTCCAAGTCTAGGTCCGGCGAAGCTTCAATATGAATCCTCTATTCATTTGAGTTTGAGTCCAAATGGTTCAAGCTCCCTTGTATCACTTTCAAGTTCAAGCTTCTTGTTGTTCAAGCTTGAGTCCAAGTTCAATCATAGTCCCCTGCTGTCCAATTTTTTGTTCAAGTCTTTATTCAAATTTCAGTTGAAGTTCAAACCTTTTGTGGTTCATTTAAGGTTTGAGTTCACTTAAGTCCCAGTTCAAATCAAGTTCTACTTCAATTCGAGTTCGGATCCCTTGTGCAGTTCAAGTTCCACTTGATTATATTCAAATTCATTCGTTTATCAAATTTAAATTAAATATTTTATGTTCATTTGGACCAATATCAAGTTCATGTTCATTCGCCTTCGGTCCAAATTCAAGTCCAAGTGGTCTTGAGTTCACCCGAAATTTCGGCAACCTCCCGGCGTCTCCCCCATTGAGGGGAAAACTACGAAAAAACTAGGCCTCCCGCCACGCTAGAGAAAAGCGTGTACGATAGATGCCCTCGTACGAGAACACCGCGGCCGTGAAATCTGTCCCCACCACGACAGAGAAAGGCATGTATGGGTCTTCTGTACCTGTTATAAGAAAAGCAGTTGTTTCTCCGTAAGCGGGTACTTATGAATATCCCAGTCTCGCCGTAGGCGCCACACTGGGTTCCCATCTCACCACGTTAGAGAAAAGAGTGTATGAGTTGTTTGCCGGCTCGATACGAACGCCGAGAAAGGATTTTGGAGCCGGGGGTTGCTCGTCTACCTCGTCGTAGTTGTCGCGCCGGGTTCCCTTCCCATCACGCTAGAGAAAAGCGTGTATGGGCGGTTTGCCGGCTCGACACGAACATCGAGGCAATAGAGGGAATTCTTTTATAGTTAATTAATTATAATTAATTACAATTAATGATAATTAATTATAATTTAAAAATAATTAATCATAATTATAATAATTAATCATATTTAATTATAATTAATAATTAATCAATTTAAATTAAAATAATTAATAATAATTAATTTTAATTAAAAATTATAGTTAATTATTAATGATAATAATTAACCATAATAATTAAAAGATTAATTCTAATTTATTTTAATTAAAACTAATTATTATTAATAAAAATTAAATATAATTAAAATATTTAATTATAATAATTATAATTAACTAATAATAATAATAATTAATTACAATTAAATAATAATAATAATAACAATAATAATAATAATGTCTTCATAAGTATTATGTAAAGATAATTTTAACAATAACTATTTAATAGCAGTAATAATAAGGATTAGTTATAAATGACATCATTAGTACTAATAACTATTATTAACACTAATACCATCTTCATCCAATCCATACTACCTCACTGTTGGCGTCTGCGTGAGGCTTTGATTATGGGTAGATCGGTTAGAGGAAGATAGTGCACGGGTTGGAGGTTACGAGCAAGGGTGTCGGCAAGGTAAGGAGCTCGGGCTTGGGGCTACTGTAGTCGGCAGATATGGAGGTAGGTTGGCCTCTCCCTCTCTCTCTCTCTCTCTCTCTCTCTCTCTCTCTCTCTCTCTCTCTCTCTCTCACTCTCTCATGATCGAAGATATCAAAAGGAGCTCAGCAGATTTACAGGATTTGGCGAAGGACGTGCGAAATGGAGGAGTTATCGAGTGCAGGCCTTGGCGTGAGATAAGGAGGTCGGGTGGCTCGTGGAATGGAGGAAGATCGGGAGATGCTTGCTTAAGGCAGAGAGGAAAGAGGGTTCGGTCTTGAGGAATGGAGAGATCGGCAGTGGTTTGAAGTTCAGAGCTTGAAGCAACGACGAGATGTGAAGATCTACGGGGGTTTCTTGCGTGTAGGGAGGTCGTGTGGAAGAAGCTTGGAGATGTTGGCCTGGATCTATTAGGAGATGAGCTCGACTACAGAAGGTTTGCGAATAGAAGAAGCTCTGGATATCGGAGGGCTTGTGAGATTCGTATGGAGAAGGTTCGGCTGCGGTTTGTGTGTGGGAAGTAGCGTGGAAAAACTAGTCGAGAGCCTCGAGTTCTCGTTTTAACAACGCGAATTTGGATTGAGACACACGACAGGTCTGCAAACGGCGCCGTTGCAGAGATATGGAGCACTGTGGAAACACGCAATTCTTGCAGGATTTGCGCAGGGATATGAGATGGGCCTTGGCAGGTAATCATTTAGGTAAGTATTTTATATTCTTTTTTTTTTCTTTATTTAGCTGTGAAGGTCAACAGCTTGAAAATAGGATGAACCAACAGACAAAATCTGATTGGATTCACAAATCATAATTTATTCAAATGTGAAGGATCCAATCAATATAGATCCACTCAGAGGACACCAAGTATGCTTGACGTGTGCTTCGTGATCTAATCTAATAAACAAGTTGAGCTATTTCATTGAAAACAATGCTACATATCAACATTAAGGACCAATTTGGGACAACTGCAACGTTTTATAAAATTAGTTATGAAGTTACTATAGGGAAAGCAACTTAGTTATTATGGTTGCAAAAAGCATCTTTCCACTATAAAATTTATGAAAACCCATGAGAAAATAGTAGTTAAATAAAATTGTGGTTGCTGTTTGAAAAACAAAACAGCAAAAAATGCTGTCCCAAATAAATCCTAAAGACAAAAAATTGTTCATCATAAGGCCACAATTGTTCATTCTACTCATTGTTGTTGAATAGAAACCTCTCATCATTAAAATGATAAATAACTCAAAGGGAAGAGATTAAGACTACATAATAACTCCTCTTTGAAACACTATACAAGGAATAATGGAGAAAGGGCTAATGAACTTTTCCAATAAACTTTTACTTTTGTTAAAGAAGCATTTGTAATCATTTAAGGGGTTGCTTGGTTGGAAATAAAGTGCATGTAAAGTATTCCAAATACAAGGGTTTTGAAAATATTAGTACTTGGTTGTATGAAAAAGGAATGCAAAGAAAAATAAATGTAGTATAAATCATTTTAATTCTTTTTGAGGTAAACTAAACTCGCCCAGTTTTGAGCGAGAACCGTTTAAAACGCAAGCAAGCTCACTTAAATGTTGCCACAACCAGCCAGCCACCACTGCCGAAGGCTACCACCCACCATCGACCGCCACCAGCCACCGGAGGCTGCTACCCACCATCGACCACCACCAGCCACTCTCTGGCCACCCCTGATAACTCGTGGTGTTAAAACACCCAATGGGGTTTGGAGAATACATGGCCATGTAAATAGTGTCTAACATAGTTTGATGCGGAACATTCTTGACAACACTCAAGGACTCCGTAAGGGGTTGATTTCCTAGACTTTCTCCATGATCTATAACATATTTTTTACAAACATGGAAGGCAACTCAACCCAACGTTCAAGCTCTAAATGAACATTGAAGATCTCATGTCCCCTCATTACATTGAATAGAGAGAAATAGGCACTTCAAATATATATCACCTAAATAACCCGAGCAACTCATCAAGACATGAATTTTGATTTTGATTTTTTTTTAATGTTTGCAATTGCATTAAAAAACAATAGTACAAGCATCTAAATATGACTGTGACCACTATTATTAACACTCAGAAAATCTAAGAAAGTTAGGGGAAGGTATATAGCAGCGGTACCCTTCCAAACAAAGGAATTCTCTAAAGCAGCTTTTACACAAAAATCAGTTACTTTATTACAATGCCTATGAATAAAATGAAAAATGACTTGATGAAAATTGGGGAGAAAGGCAAGATCAACTCCATTTGAGGTTCTCGTCACCAATAAGCATCCTTCATGGATTGTTGGAACCACTAAATAACATTGGTTTTGTCACCCTTAATAATAATCCCTTCAACTTCATACATCCAGTTCTCAATAGGGGTGTCAATATTTGACCCGACCCAAAACCTGACCCAGATCCAACAAGAAAAATTCCGGATTCGAGTTAATCTGTTTGGCAAACGGATCAGATTTGGGTTCAATATCCTGACCAATTTTTAAAATCAGGTCGAGTTCAAGTTGACCGAAAACCCGGATTGACCTGGATACTGCCCTATCTTGCATTTCTGCGCGCACCCACTCGCATCTCGCACCCACACACGTTGCCAGCCTCGCACAGCACTCGCGTGCACTACCGCACCAGCGCCCTGATGCACCCGCCCTCGTACTCTATGCCTTCATTTGCAAGCTCGTGTTGCTCGCACGCAAGCTCTCCTGCACCGCTCGGGTCAACCATATCCAGGTTAGCGGGTCGGGTCAACCCGGTGGGTTGGGTCTAGGTTGGAATTTCTTACCTGTTTTCAAAATCGAGTCGGGTTAGGGTCAACCCGTTTGGAATTGGGTCAATTTCAGGTTGGACCCGAACCCAACCCGAAAACCTATTTTGACACCCCTAGTTCTCAACGAGACTTTGTATATAGCTAATGGCTAAAATCTCAACCTAAGTAGTATCCCAATGCTTCAAGTTTGTCCTAACAATAAAAATAAAATCTCCTTTATCATTGCGAAAAATAGCACCCCTTTCTGCATTAAGAGAAGAAAGACAATCCCCATTTAATTATTTTGATCCATCTTGGAAGTAAGGGAGGGGGGGGGGGGGACAACCTCTAGTAGAAACCGGCCTGCAAGGTCGAGTGATGCCCCCATTGCTCTGAGAGAGGATGTAATAATGAGTCAAAGACGCAAGAATCAATGGTGTCCAAAACAATTCACCGTGCTTTTTAGAGTTTCTCTCTCTCCAAACCTGATACACCATTTGGCAATAAACTCTACTCTTGGTAATATTCTCCTTTGTTGCCATCTAGAAATAACATATAAGTTGATTAAAATTATTGAATTGCGTAAAGTATATGCCCCATGACCCAAACACCTGAATAACCGCCTTCAGTTTGCGACAATTGATTATAATGCGGCTCACATCTTTAACCTGCTTACAGTCCCAAGGGCATAGCACGGTGTCACTTAATCTACAATGATGAAGCCATTCATTGGAGACAAATGCATTGTTACAAAGTCTCTAAAAAAACATACTTTTATGTGGGTGTAGGTGAAGTTTCCTAATCCAACTTTGATAGTCTCCCATTGACTGAAAATTGTTTGTCAAAGGCTATAGCAGTAATAGTCTTCCAAAAGGTACTGAACATAAGTTTAGGGGCCTCTTCACTCAGTTAAGGGTGAATTTGAACAACGAGAATGCATTCTATTATATCTTTCCCGAACAACTCTTTAAGTGCTAAGACGTCTCAAATTGCTGCACTAGTTATGAGATTTCCCACAGTAGAATCCTTGGGAATGCTAACATCCACATATGTGGGCCATTTAATTAAAGGAAAATCATAGATCCACACTTGGATTTTAATCTATTTGTAGCTAAGGTTGCACTAGTTCTTGGGTAAAAAAAAGGACCTTTCAATTTTGTAATCACAAACCTCATTCAATCTCTCGGCCCAATATCAAGATATGCTACCACTTTTGAAGCCCAATCTCTAAAAAAAGAACCTTAGTAAGTTGATTAAAATGACTGAATTGCATAAAGTATATGCTCCACGACCCAAACACCTGAATAACCGCCTTCAGTGTGCCATAATTGATTGTAATGCGGCTCACATGTTCAACCTCCTTACAATCCCAAGGGCATAGCACGACGTCACTTAATCCACGATGATGTAGCCATTCATTGGAGGGAGTTGCATTGTTACAAAGTCTCCAACAAAACATACTTTCATGTGGGTGTAGGTGAAACATACTTTCATGTGGGTGTAGGTGAAGTTTCCTAATCCAACTTTGATAGTCTCCCATTGACTGAAAATTGTCTGTCAAAGGATATAGCAGTAATAGTCTTCCAAAAGGTACTTAACATAAGTTTCGGGGCATCTTCACTCAGTTAAGGGTGACTCTGAACAACGAGAATGCATTCTATTAGATCTTTCCCGAACCACTCTTTAAGTGCTAAGACGTCCCAATTTGCTGCACTAGTTATGAGATTTCCCATAGTAGAATCCTTGGGAATGCTAACATCCACATATGTGGGCCATTTAATTAAAGGCAAATCATAGATCCACACTTGGATTTTAATCTATTTGTAGATAAGGTTGCACTAGTTCTTGGGTAAAAAAAAAGAACCTTTCAATTTTGTAATCACAAACCTCATTCAATCTCTCGGCCCAATATCAAGATATGCTACCACTTTTGAAGCTCAATCTCTAAAAAAAGGACCTTAATAAGTTGATTAAAAGTACTGAATTGTAGAAAGTATATTCCCCACGACCCAAACACCTAAATAACCGCCTTCAGTGTGCCATAATTGATTGTAATGCGGCTCACATGTTCAACCTCCTTATAGTCCCAAGGGCATAGCACGATGTCACTTAATCCACGATAATGTAGCCATTCATTGGAGGGAATTGCATTGTTACAAAGTCTCCAACAAAACATACTTTCATGTGGGTGTATGTGAAGTTTCCTAATCCAACTAATAGTCTCCGTTGGCTGAAAATTGTTTGTCAAAGGCTATAGCAGTAATAGTCCTCCCAAGGGTACTTAACATAAGTTTCGAACTTTGAAGCATCTTCACCCAGCTGAAGGTGAATCTGAACAACGAGAATGCATTCCATTAGAGCTTTCATGAACCACTCTTTAAGTGCTAAGACGTCCCAATTTGCTACACTAGTTATGAGATTTTCCACAATGGAATTCTTGGGAATGCTGACATCCACATATGTGGGCCATTTAATTAATGGCAAATTATAGATCCACACTTGAATTTTGATCTATTCGTAGCTAAGTTTGTACTAGTTCTTGGGTTAAAAAAAAGAACCTTTCAAATTTGTAATCACAAACCTCATTCAATCTCTCGACCAATATCGAGATATGCTACCACTTCTGAAGCCCAATCTCCATATCTATGATCACAATTCAAGGAAAAGAGTTCTTTAGATGGCATAACCCAAGAGAACAAAGAGGAGCAATTCTTATCTATATGGTAACAATCATGACCACAATGCCCATGATTGATGGCACTTGAAGACACTAATAAAAAAACTCATCAATAATGGGCATATAAAGGATTTCCTCACTAATTAGCACCAAAAGAAGTTGCAGTTAGAGACAAACTATGTTAGCTCGAACAAATAAAAAATTGTTAGCATAATAGACACAATTGTATGGAAAATTGAACTTGAAGCATCACTTCATAGGAGAACATGCAAGATTAAGTACAATGAGATAAATCTCACTTTTACGCATTCACAAATCATTTCTTGTTTGGAAAAAAGAAGTCAAAATGTTTTAAAAGATGTGGTGGTTGTGAAAGTGATAGCACTATGATGTTCATGAAATCTTGATTGACATGAGAAGCTTCGTGAATATACTTAACCTATTATTTGGTTTGGAAGCCCATATTAGCCAAGCAAAATTGTATAATGATGGACAATCTTGCTCTAGATTTTGTCATTTCAGCTAGGCAACTTCAATCGTACTTTCAAGCACGCCTGATGAATGAGGTAACTAACAAGCTAATGAAAACAAGTGTTGCAAAAATCCAAGCATTTAGAAAGGTTGATGACATGGTTGATCGAACTGAGAGTATGTGATTGAGTATGTATCACTAATTGTTAACAAAACTTGGGTCCTAGTGAATTTTAATTTTAAAAGTTATTTTGAAAACATAAAGAAGGTTGTGCATCAAGGATGTGAATCATACTTGCCATATTACTTTTTATGCATCAAAATAGCAAAAGCTCTTAGTACGTAGCAAGGCACATCAAAAATTTTGGCATACCTAATTTCCCTAAAATAAAAAAGAACTCTCATAGTAGAATCACAAGATAATAATAAGAATGCCACACAAATCATTAGATGATCCACAACAAGCATAGCAAACAGCATAGGGGAAACATATAAAGACTCCTTAGGAGTTACAGGGATTTAATAGGAGAAAAGGCATGCTAGCGACTTGACTAAGTAATTTCACATACACAACTACAGGAATATCACATTATGCGGAATTCAATCCACTCCATATTTTTCCTTATACTGTTGCTAAAAATTAAACCAAGTCAATGTCATTCATGCACCAAAGCCAGTATCCCTTCACTTCTGTGCAAACCCAAGGAAAATGCGCATTTTAGCCCTTTGATTAAACTTAACTTCGTTGACATGACCATAAGAAGAGTAGTTGAAGGCACATGTTAAGTTTAGAACAATCTAAGACAAACTTTTGTCCGGTTAAAAAATTATCACAACATATCTGGTACCAGGGTTAAAATAAGCACTAGGAATTAGAGTAAACTGCTAAAGATAGACAAAATAACAAGATAATAAGTGGTAAATATGGTTTAGTTGGAATAAGAAACTAATATCAAGGACATAAAAAAAGGCATTCCTTCTACTATTCCTCGTCAAGAACGTTAAACGTAAAAAAATAAGACTTGTTCCTTAAGAAAAACAGGATTTTATCCAATTCAAATAATCATACTCAGTGAACATTTTTAGATATATAACAGCAACCTGGAACTTCAGTTCAGCTTCCAACTGATATCAGAACAACATCTACCCTTCCTTACTCTTACCAACAACTAACTAGATCAAAAACATGATCGAAAGCATAATTTCCAGATAACTCCGTCTTTACTCAGCATACATGGAAATTGATAGATAGAATTCAGAGAAACAAAAACAGCGACAACCAACAGACAAAAAAACACCCTAACTTCAGAAAACCAAGAGTAATCGAAATACGATCGAATCAGATCTTAGTTAGAAAGCAGTTCACAAGGCGAATAGTCAGATCAAAGGTTTACCTTCCCAGACCAAAGAGGCTCATCGCCGATCCGATTGTTCCCTCTATTGAAGATCTCACACCCGCTCGCCCGCTCCCAACCTCGGCGAATCAGAAATTAAAAGGAGCGAGAACGGGCTTTTCTCCCGCGAACCATGAACATAAGTGGTCGGCTCTAATCACATAGAGATCGCCAATCTCGTGCCAGTGTTGCTGGAATAAGTGATGGATCTATCGGGCGGTTAGATTTTCATAATACCCTGATTGTATGTAGTTACACGATTATGGGCCCACACGGGCGGCATTTAAAAGCTAAGAGACAAAAATTGACCTGGTTGCACTTAGATAGTGCAATCATCTTAAAAGTAGGATCTATCCATCGGCAAATTATTATGTCCTGTCACCTGACTTGCGGATATCCAATTCGGACACGCCATCTCACCCGAATGTACTGGGCCTCGGTATTTTTGAGTGACGTGCGCATTTTTATTGGTGTCCGGACGAATCCGGACACAATAATTTGCTCCATACATTATCTTATTTGAACGATTGGTGATTTTTTGAAGATCAGTGTTTTTATTTTTTGAACTTGAAGAAATAACTTTTTCTTCAACTAATTAATACATCGTTAACATTTTCACATGTTAACAAAATTTTGAATATTCTCAACAAATATATATTATTTTGATATTATCTATATTGAAATAATGTAGGTATTTGCTATATTACTTAATGAAATTTTGATTTCTTTGTAATGACAAGTATGATGACGTAAATTTATGTAAGCATATTTTAAATTGAATATGTTGTTGACAACAACTTTCGAGATCTTTATCAACTGAGCTATTGACATTCTCAAAACATCTTTGAAGTTGTTATTAAGATTCTATAATTCATTTTCTTCTATCACACTAGTATTCTTAAACACTTTTTTTTTTACAGCAATGTATAAGACTATCATTCTTAAGTGATAGAAAACAATCATTTAAGTGAAAAATTTAGAAAATGTTAGCAATGTATTCATTATCCTTCCAACTCCTTAATTTGGCATGCAATGTGGTTTAGAGATAGGTGTTAGTAGAGGCATGCATCTTCCCAAATACATGATGATAGAAGGCATTTAAAATCCTTAAAAGTTTTTGAGGTGTTGCTCCAACTAGAAAGATATTCTAGTAATTGAAGTATGGAGGGAATAAGTATGAAAGTGCAAGTCTATGGCAAGTACACCATGCTAAGAAAATATGACCCAAAATTCATTATGGTGGAGGAAATTTTGATGAGTTTGAGGAAAATAAATATTTATTTGAGCAAGAATATCCACAAATTTGAGATCATTATTCAAAAATCAAAACAAGCTAAGTAAAAAATGTAATTTTTAGACACTATTTTTATATCATGCCTAACTGTGATAAGTCAACCTCACATGTACCATCAAAATAAGCATAGTGAAACTTTTAAAATGAGGGCCCGGTGTGACGCCCCAAGATCTAACTTGGAAAGAATTATTCAGTCAATCCTTTAAATCAATCTTCTACCAGAGCTATCTATAGTCATCAATCAGTGACAAGCAGTCTAACAAAAATCTACAATTCAAAACATCATGTAAACATTTATATTCATTCTCAAAAGTAAATTTACAATACTCAGGATCTACACATCAATCACAAGTAATTTATCCTGTCATGAGTACAAAAAGAATCACTATAACAAAAGGATAAAAACATGAAGATTCCTGATCAACCTCAATCTCCTGCTCCCTTGCCCTGATCTGAAAATATTAACCACATATAATGAGCTTCAAAAAGCCCAACAGGTCACCAAAACCTACAACTAAAATTAAAGCACGGTACGGAAATAATATGCATGTCAATCAGTCAAATCATTGCAGTCACTTACACATGATCATTTGAATCAATGCAAAATCAGAAATCAATACATAAACAGTAATCATTATAGAAATGGTAGTCAATGCGTAAACAGTATCAATACAGAAATAATAAAATCCTCAATCGGCAATAGAAGAATCAGTAAATAGTATAAAAGTCCGTAAAACTCAATGAATCAGTACGTATGTCAAATCTCTATAATAGTCGTCACTATCTATAACACCAATCAATTCCGTAGACAGTTAAACCGTTAAAGAAATCTTTGTATCGATAGTATCAATCAATAAATCATCGTTTCAATAAGAATCAAATATCAGTCATATAAAGATAAATCATTGGTTCAATAATATCAATCAGTATAAAACGTCAAATCAAAACTATCACGAACTGTTGAAATCAAATCAATGAAATAAAATCATAACATTATTTGAAACAGTCGAAATCAATCAATGCCGTAGAATCATATCAAAACGTACACTTGTAATTCAATTATCCAATATCACGTGCTCAGTGAATCACATGCAATCCAGTAATCTATATCACATGTTTAGTGAATCATATGTCACTTACACAGTATATCACGTGCATAATGTAAATAAAGTGAATCAGTAGTATTAGTGCCTGTATCAGTATCAGTACAATCCAGTGACATGAACAGTAATGATATAATAGTGAAATCATGCATTAACAGTAAATCCGTGCAGTAACTAAATCTGTACATTACAGTAACGATAAATCCGTCAGTATCAATAAATCCGTACAGTTGCAGTAACAATACTGCTAAATATGCAATTCAGCACAGTAGTCATACAAAACAAGTAGAAGCACTTGCTATTAAGGTGTTTTTCAGTCTTGTCATTGTATCTTGTATCTTGTATCTTGTATCCGTTGGCTCAGTAAAAAGAATCGTCACTCTTCGCCCGTCGACACAGTAATCATCTCCTTATAACTCCCTTCAGTAATCACGTGATCAGTAGAGGATAACACCAAACCATATTTAAAGAAAAGCCCGTCGGCCCACCATCCTGTACAGGTCAATCAGTCTCCAACCAACAGTTCAACCAGTCTTTACTTGTCTTTCACACACACAGTACACAGTAGTATCACAATATTATAATAACAGCTTCAATCATATAACAACATTCATCATTATCTCATCAATGCATTGTAACTGTAAAACATGATTTAGCTCAATGTAGAAAACTCCTTAAAATATCGTATAGCAGACAAAAGTCGTGGTAAAATGCACAGTTTAGAAAATTATCAAATTAATATAGATAGTGCAAAACATAATTTCAAGACTTTCATTGTATTAAGCAATAATTTCAAACATCAAGATAATTCGTTATTCGATTAAAACTCCGCAGAATTTAAAATATCCGGTGAAAACTTTCCAGAAAAAACTCAAATCGTGCAAAATCATCATTTTTATAACATACCAAAAGTTACGCGATAAAAGTTTCGTCAATACAAAGTTATGCACATTTTTTAAAACAGAAACACAAAACTGAGCAAAAAATACCAAAACTCGGAATCTTCGAAATCAGAAATAGGAATCAGAGTCCTTACTGTGATACAAACAAATCTTCCAACTGCGTCGTCGGACGAAAAGCGCTCCGCGGCATCCGAAATCAAGACTTCCTCTTCTCTTTCATTCTCTTTCTCTCTCTTCAAAAATATCTCAAAATATCTCAAATCCTCCATTTATCAAGCAGGATCGTCCCGAATGATTCCTATTCGTCCCGGGACGAGTTGCTCTTGGGAGAAATTTCGTCCCGACGGTCTCAGGTTCCTACGGACAAACTCAGGTTCGTACAGGCAGTTCGTCCCGTACTAACCACACAGATTTTCAAATTTCTTCAGTTCGTCCCGTACTAAAGTCAGTTTGTACGGACTAACTGCACTAAAAAATATGAACTTCAGAGGGGTTTTACACCCGCACTAATATTATAAAGAATAGGTATAACCCGTTAATTCTATAATTTACAACAACAGCAACATCAAGCCTTTATCCCACTATGAGGGGTCGCCCACATGAATCCTTTTTTTTCATTGTGTTATGTTAAGAGTCAAATTCTCGTTTAAATAAAATAAAGAGTGAAAATGATAACACTAATAGGGTATAAAGGTTGAAGAGGAAAAATGTTAGTTATAATATTTATGCATATCTCAATGAGTGATTGTCATTAATCCAAGGATAAAAAAAAAAAAGACAAATGATCTGGCAACAATGTAGTTGATGATATGCAATTTCATAAAGTTGCAAATTTAGTGATATTTTTTAGAGAGAAAGATAGAGAATTGAGGGTCATAGCTATTTTCATTAACTATAAATAGACCATCCTTTAGAATGAAGAAAAGGTTGGGAGATAGGGGACAATCTTGCCTCAATCTGAACAAAGAGCTAAAGAATCCTTCTAAAGACCCATGTATACATGTAGAATAATTGACATTTTCAACACAAGCTTTAATCCATTGTATAAAAATACTAGGAAAACATTTTTGTTCCACTTTAGAAAGAACGAAGGCTCTTAAAACTTAATTAAAAGTCTTGAAGATGTCAAGTTTAACACAAAAGAAATGTTTTTTTTTTTTTTTCAAAATAGATTTTTCTCAAAATTTCTATAGCTAAAATGATATTATTTGTAGAGATATTTTTTTGAAGGAAGCTTGGTTGGCTTTGATGAATGATAAATGGCACGATATCTTTAAGTCTAGAGATCAAAATCTTAGTAATAATTTAATAAAATATATTACAGAGATAAATGAGTTTAAAGTTGTAAATGTTGATAGTATGATGAGTCTTACGAATAAATGTGATACTGATAGCTTTCACCTTAGTTGACATATGGTTTCATCTAACAAAATACATAGTCTCAAAATAAACATGATATCTAATGATATCTTAGATGGAAGCATATAATTGAAATGCAAGCACATCAAGTTTGTGGTAGCAATTTTAGAAGCCTTGAAGGCCATTGATTTAGTTTCATCATTTGAAATTAGAGCAGTGAGGAGAGGAGTGAAGTATGGTGGCATAGTATTGTCAGGAGAGGTTAGAGAGGTTAGATAAGTAGTTCACAGAGAAGCACTAGCAGAATTGAATAGGTTTTTAAAATAAGAAATGAAGGCATCAATAATATCAACTAAAGTAATGAAAGACCTTATAGAAGTAGAAACTTCTTTAATGCAATCATGATTTCTTCTCTGTTTAATTTTACCTTATGGAAATTAAATGTTATCCTCACTATTAAACAAACATTTGGTTTTGGATCTTTGAAAAAAACAAGAAGCCCGTGAAGAGTAGGAAGTAGCAAGAGAGTCATCGATAACTTATGTTTTGGTATTATGATTACAATTTTGGGGATCTCTAATAGTAGATGTAAGGTGGTTAACAAAAGCCTACTTATGAGACTTGATAATGGATTTCAACTTGATAAGTTTTTGATTGAGGGAGAATATTGGATCTCCATGAGTGTTTAGGGAAAAGGTTAGATGTAGGGTTTCCCAAAATTGTGGATAATAGGTCTAATAGTTCTTATAGATAAACATATGTTTATTCATCATAGGTGGATGAGTTGGAGAATGAGGGGGAATGATCATAGCACCCGAAGCTATCAAATATGTAATATGAGAGAGGGGAAAATGTCTATTATTAAATTAGGTGTAATCAACCCTGTAACAACAAGTCATTATCTACTAAGACTTGGTCAAGCTTTATATGCATAGGGCAATCAACTCTATTTATTAAATTAGGTGTAAGAGTGACCCACTGAGAACATATATATTTGATAACAGTGTTAAATATCATATTATTTAAATCTCAAAATTGTTGTTAGGAATGGGATTACCTCTAAATTTCTTATTGTGGTGCCTTCAGCAGTTAAAGTTTATTATATTTGTCTAATGTTGAGAAATATTCTCACCAACATTTATAATCTTATCCCAAAGTTAAGATCTTTTTAGCATAGAATTAGAAGCATTGACAATCAATAGAAAGAATGGAGGAAGCACACCAAAGTGAGCAATCTACATGTATAATACCCTTGAATCACCTGAATTAGTCGTCTCGACTCCTTATAACTATCAATCAATCTCCAGCTCCTTATGACTCTCAATCAATGAATCACATGGATTAGTAGGGTATCACATGTAATTATTATATCATATATCTGATATCATTCAAAACTTCATTTAAAATATAATAAAATCATGTCAAATCGTTAAGAATGAACAAATTTGTAATATATCTAAATTTATACGGTGAAAGCTTATGAATTAGAAGATAATACATTTTTTTTTATCGATTTATGAGAGATAAAATTCATAGAAATCAAATCATTGAAAACGAAGTAAGAGGTTAGTCACTTACAATGAATAAAATAAAATATATAACAAGAATGACTGATAAATATAATCCAAAGACTTTTCTCTCTCCTCTCTCTTCTTCCTCTCTTTCAATTTCTTTATGGCCCAACAATCGAATGAGTTGATATACAGGCCTAGCGTCGCAGCTCTCACTAGATCAGTGCCGCAGCTCTCACCAGATCAGCACCAAAGCCCTCTACTTCAAAATTTTCATATTTTTAAGAACATTTATTTCACATATTTGAGTTATTACAACGAGGACACTTGAAATTGTTATGACTGCCGTCATTATCAAAAAATTGAGTGTGTGAACTGGACTTTTGCTTCTTCCTCCAATGCAAGGAAGAGGTTGATCACAAAAGTTATCTATATGATTTTTATGACATATGTTTGGAGGATGCACAAATGGACCTAGAATAAGAGGGGGGAGGGGTTTCAATATATTAGAAGTTGAAAATTTATTCAAGTAGGATTTAGTTATTTTCAACTTGCACACACACTCTTGCAAATGTAAACTTATTTTTTTAGCAGTGAATTTATCAATAGATAAAGGCATACCCACAAAACTTATAATTTTATAGATTCCCAAATGTTTATGATGTGAAAGAAGAGGGAGATTATGCATCTTAATCCACAAGAGAATGGAAGAAAATTCCTCCTTTTTGGCCTAAATTTAGGGGACTACTTTTTTATATAATTAATTTATTTAAATTAGATTTTTATTTTAAATAATTTAAAATATAATAGAGATGAGAAATAATATACACATAATTATTTAAAAAGTAATAAAATTTGATTGTAGATGAGTTATTATTTGATGTTATTATTACTGTATATTAAAGTGAACAAAATAAACTTTTAGGGGCTGTTTGGTAGCAGGATTTTGGCCGGATTTGAGGCGAATTTGAGCGAAATCCAACCAAACGGCCTAAAATGCAAAACCAAATCTCACGGCAAGTGAAATCCGGGATAGACGGAAAATTCCGCAGATTCGAGCGAAATCCGAGATTTCGGAAATCCTATATTTTGTGGGATTTACGAAATCCAGGCGCTAGAGTAAGAATCCCTCGGATAAATCCTATTTTATAGCCAAACAGTCACACAGAATTTAACTGGATTTATTATAAATGTTACCAAACAATTTTCAGGATTTAACCCCTCAGGATTTCATAAATCCAAGATTTGAAGAATTTATGAAATCCTACTTAAATGAAATCCTACATTCTACCAAACAGCCCCTTAGGTTGAAGATGGTCATAGGCTCATAGCAAAGAATTCGAAAAGCTGGGAATTTAAATGAAAAAAAAAATGCTCTCCAAGCCAACTTTTTTTTTACCAATTAGGCTTCCGCAGCTGTAGGCTTCTCCCTCCTCGGCAGTATTCCAGTTCTCCAGGACCTAACGGGAGAAAGAATTGAAGTAGACAAGGTCCTCTCAACCCAACCACCTCAGTTTTTCTTCACTCCTAGATCGGCAAATACAAATTTCTATTGCCCCAAACCTTATCGCTCTTTTTTCACCCCTTTTTTTCTCGATGGCGACGAGAAATCGGACGCCTATCTATCGGAAGTACCGTGATGCCCTCCGGCAGGTGCGTCCACCGGCGTCATCGTTTCCCTCGACGTCCTTGGGCAGTGGCGGGGGAAGGAGCACTGGGCCGGTGATTGAGATGGTTAGCACTTCTCTTCTTCGACAGGATCGGTCTTATGCTCCTCTCAGCACGGAGGATCCCGGCAGTTCCAGGTAATCTCAAAATTTACTGTTGCCGGTCTTCGTTCTTCTCTTTATCTTTGATGCGAATGCAAATTTATCCTGGCTTTCAAGAATTGAATGATCCTTTTGGATCTGAATGAAGGCTGATTCGTCTTTGTTGTTTATTGCTTTACCACCTGCTGCTTAGGCCTTAATTACGCGTTCTATGAAAATCGAAAGATTTACAAGTTTTGAGCTATTTCTTCGGAGGGAAAGGGAAAAGTCGGGAATTTATTGCTTAGGGTTAGATTAACATGGATAAATGTTATTTGAAGTTACTGTGATTCAAACCTTTGTCCTGGTTGCTAACTTATGATTTCCAGGATAATGCAAGTTTATGTTCCTATGCTAAAGAACTTATGAACCTAATGTGGAATGCTGGTTTGGGATCTAAAAGTATTAGCTACTTAAGCTGATCAACTAATTTCGTCCATTGCTGTTTAGATGCTATGTATGCATAGTGTTAATATATCTAACACCTGCTGCAGTAATGGAGCTCTTACGTTTGGTTTGCCGCCGGCTTGGGTGGATATTTCTGAAGATATATCTGCAAACATGCAGCGTGCTCGAACAAAAATGTCAGAATTAGTGAAGGCCCATGCAAAGGCTTTAATGCCATCTTTTGGTGATGGGAACGATGATCAACATTTGATTGAAATTCTTACTCAGGAGATCACAGATTTGCTAAAGAAATCTGAGAAGAGATTGCAGAAACTTTCTCCAAGTGACCCTTCAGAAGATTCAGCTGTTAGAAAAAATGTTCAGGTAAAACTTTTGATATGTGAAATTATTTATTTTGTATATATTTTTTATATTTGATTTGTTTGAGCTTTTTTGGTTTCATTTATATGAATGAAATTAAATGTGTGATTGATCTACGGTTGTTTGCATTGCATTTTATTAATTTTTGCCCTATCCTTTACTCCTTAATCTCCTGCCTCCTGGTGATTGGTTTCATATAAATGATTTGAAAGTTATGGATTTTAGCAAGTAGAGTTTGATGGCTCCTTATCAACATGTTGTAATTATGACATTCTTTCCTCAGAGATCGTTAGCAACTGATCTTCAGAAACTCTCTATGGAGTTCCGCAAGCATCAATCGTCATACCTAAAGCGGCTTAGGCAGCAGAAGGAGGTAAATTGGATTTTTCTGTTCTAAATACTTCAGTTTTATTTCCTTCAACTGCCCCATCCATTGTGGTCCATCATGATAATGTTTCCTTATTCTCTTTCAAGGATCCAGATAGCATTGATTTGGAGATGAATCTAAACGGTGGTAGTCGGTATAGAACTGATGATGAGGACTTTGGTGATATGGTATGTTATCTTCTTTCATGTCTCATGTAGTTATTTCTGTCAAACTTCCAAGAATCATTCTATTGGTTGAACTTACTCCATTTAAACATGATATAGTAAATCATCATCATAATCATTATTTTTATTCTCACCATTTGTTGTTGGCTCTTTGTGAATTTTATTTTTCATCCATACCTCTTATTAACTTTGATTTTCTTAGCATCTTAAATGAAAATAGACATTTTTAATTGTTTTATAAGTAAAACCGAAGTTAAAGATGCTTTAAAGAAAATGAAGTGGGAATTAGCTATTGGACTTGATGATATTTCAATAGAGGTGTGGAAATGTTTAGGAAATGAAGGAATTTTTTTGCTTACAAAACTTTTTAATATTATTTTGAAGACTAAAAAGATGCCTGATGAGTGGAGAAGGAATGTGTTGATTCTATTTTTAAGAATAAAAGTGATGCACAAGAGTGTGCAAATTATAGAGAAATTAAATTAATGAGTTATACATTAAAACTATGGGAGAGAAATAATGAGCATATGTTACGATGTGATCCTAATGTTTCTCAAAATCAAATTGGTTTCATGTCGAGTAGGTCTACTATGAAATTTATACATTTATTGAGAGATTTGATGGAGAATTATAGAGAAATAAAGAGGATCTACCTAGGATATGTATTGATTTAGAGAAAGCATATAAAGTTTCAAGATAAATGCTTTGGAGAGTTCTAGAAAAGAAAAGAGTTAATAATGCTTATATTCAAGTCATCAAGGATATGTATGCATAAGGTATTACTTGTGTTTAAATACAAGGTGGTTTGACCAAGTATTTTCCTATTTCAATTGGATTACATCAAGGATCAATTTTAAGCCCATATCTTTTTGCTTTAGTCATGGATGTTCTTACTAGACATTTATAAAAGGATGTATCCTTGTGTATGCTTTTTGCGGATGACATCCTTCCTGTTGATAAGACTAGAGAGGGAGTTGAAAGAAAACTTAAATTTGTGGAGATCAACCTTAGAGTCTAAAGGTTTTTGTTTGAGTCGATCTAAAATCGAAATCCTTGAGTGTAATTTTAGTAGTAATATATCTAGTTGGGGATTGTGACTTTGGGCGAAGTTATTAATAAGAATACATGTTTTATATTTTTTGGGTCTATTGTTTAAGTGATGGTGAAATTGATGGGGATATTGTTAGTAGAGTCCGAGTTAGATGGTTGAAGTGGAGGAATGCATCGGGTATATTGTGTGATAGAAAAGTACCCCTCAAACTTAAGGGAAAGTTCTATAAGATTATGGTGAGGTCTGCAATGATTATGATGCAGAATGTTGGCCATTAAAAGAGAAGTATAAAATTAATTGTTGTAGAGATGTGGATGCTCAGGTGGATGAGTGGCTTCACTCTTAGAGTCATAATGCGAAATAAGAATATTCATGAAAGGTTGGAGGCTGTAGCTCCAATGGCAAATAAGATTATAGAGAGTTGCCTTATATGGTTTTGACACAAAATGTTGGCCTTATGATGACTTGGTTAGGAGAGTAGATGTATTGGATTTGGCCTATATTAAGAAATATAGTGGTAGACCTTAAAAGACTTGGTCAAGAAATATTAGAAATGACTTTTTTTATTAAATTTAAATAAGAATTTGATTCTTAACAGGACAAAATGGAGAAAAAAGATTCATGTAGTCGACCCCACATAATGGGATAAAAGCTTGATGTTGTTGTTGCCCATACCTTCTTATTGTTGCAAGAGGTTTTAAACTTAATCTGCACAAATTATTTTAAATGATTTTTAGCCATGTTACCTAAGTTCTGCCTTGTTTCCTTCCTACTCCTTTTGAGGCTAATTTATGCATCTTATAATGCATTTCACAACCTTAGTTGCACATGCCCAAATTGTTTTTGTCTATTATCAACTATTTTATTGTCAATAGATGCTACGCCAACATTTCTCTGATATATTACATGATCATATGCATAATATACAAATGCCCAAATAGTTTTTTGTCTATTATGAACTATTTTATTGTCAATAGATGCTACGCCAACATTTCTCTGATATATTATATGATCATATGCATAATATAAATTAAACTTATTAAATATGATGAATTTATTTGCTTGTCAAGTTTTTTGCATTGGTCACTCTCATGTTGTTGCATGAGGTATTGCACTAGCACCTTCTTAACTTTGCTTCAGTTCCTTTCTAATATTTTAACTCTATTCCATCTACTAGTGATGTTTTTCATACTCTTAGTTGTACATCTCCTAGGATTAACCGTGAAGAGCTAAGGAATCCTTTATGAATATTGATATGTGTGTATTTCTTAATGGCCATCTATGGGTTTAGTTGTTCCCATTGGATTAAAACAATTGCTTGTTAATAGGTGTTCATACTCAAATTTTTCCTAATGGCCTGATCAATTTGTGCAAAGCTAGGCCAATTTCCATAGATTTCATAGAGCTTAAAGCTAAACATAGCTATTAGGCTAAGTTTGAAATTTTTTGCAAAGTTCTTGTTGGGATTGGCCTTTGCAGTTTCACCACAAATCATTAGGTATATACACAATTACGCTCGGTTGTGATACTATGTATGTTGATTACATCTTATCCATTGAAAGTTATCAAAAAGTTATCTATGAGGTAAAAAACTTTTTGCAGATGTGTTCCGTTACTAAAGATCTTGAATGTGAAAAAATTTTATTGGTGTTGAATTTGCCTTCAATAAATAAATAAATAAATAAATATATATATATATATATATATATATATATATATATATATATATATATATATATATATATCTCAATGAAATTGATATTCTTGAAGAAACTGATCTTTTAGGTTTCAAATTTGCTAATATATTCATTAAGACTCAAACTACTTCTATCAACGAGGGCTAGTAAAAAAATTGATTTATTTGATTATCATTGGATCAGGTATTACGTTCATTGTAGGATTTGTGAGCTAACAGATGCAAACTCTAAAATAGAATCCTTTGGAAGTTGTCTATGCATTCTTTTATAGATATCAAAAAGTCTCATGCAAAATGTTTACTATACACTATAATTGAGCACTTGAATATGAAAGCATTCACAAATGTTGATCATGTTGGCTCACTTGATGATAGGAGATCAATTTTGGGATATTGTATCTTTATTGGGGATATAATCCAGAAACTGTTGTAGGGTCCAATTTTGAGTTTGAATACAAAGTTATGGGCCATTCAATATGTGAAACTATTTTGTTAAAGACTTTCTCAGGACAGTTTGTTTCCAGTTATTTTACTTATGATTTTGCACTGACAATAGTAGTCCCATCTACAATGTCAACAATCATGTGCTTTATTAAAGAATCAAATATATTGAAGTAGATTGCCATTTCATCTGTGCGATATGTTTTTACGAAAGGAAGTCACTCTTTTGTCTCTAGTTTAGAACAAATTGCTTATATTCTTACAAAAACTCAGGAACTTGCACCTTTCTCTTGATTTTTATAAGCCAGAGCTATGTGATATGTATGCTCCAGCTTAAGAGGGAGATTTAACACATGAAAATATCAAATTAGAAAAATAAGTGAAGTATATTTATTTTATTGAGTGTACTAATTTCTTTATAATAAAGAGTCCTCTGATTAATAATACACCAAAAGATCTTTACTGAGTTTACTCTAGCACAAAGGCCAGCCAGAAATTGTTAGCTTATCATACTAACTAATTAAGACGATGTATTTTGCCACCAGAGCTTCTAATTTTCCACAAGTCAATTCGAAGTTTTGGATATCAAATAAGAATCTGCTTATGTAGGGCCACAGCAGTGTATTTCTAGACAAACATCTAATTTCTATTTTTTCGTGGCTACAATGGTGCTGATGATCTTTTTCTATTTATTTTTCCTTCCCTTGCCCTTTTTTGACAGGGTTATGATGATTTCCAGATGTCTAAGCTTAAAAGAAGCGAGGTTTTTACAAAAGAGAGGGAGAGAGAGATCGTTCAGGTAATCTATTTTTTACCTTCCATGCCTTTCCTTTGTTTCTTCATTGATCTGCAAATAGATCATTGCATGAACATCATATTCAAACTTGGTTATTCTTTCCAGGTTGTAGAATCTGTTAATGAGCTTGCTCAGATCATGAAGGATCTTTCAGTTCTTGTAATAGATCAGGTACAACTTATTCTTCTACAATAGATTCAGACTTAAGATTATTTATGACTTACGGTCTGCCGGGGATCAGTTTTTTATTTTTATTTTTTATTTAAATTGTGTTTAAGAAACATGTTTTTTTAGTATGTTTTTTAAATATATTTTTTTTTTATTTTAAAAAATCTAAGCTGTTCTTAAAAATAATCAAAACAATTTTGATGTGCCTCGAGTGTTTTAAAAATGATTATAACAACCAGCCACCATCATCACCACCGTAATTAACCACCAATGCTGTCATCGCCTTGCCGATGACCATTGCCGTCCTACCGATGACCATTGCCCATTGCCTCCACCACGTAAATTAAATTATTCAAATATTCAATAAAAATAAAATAACATATTTTGAAGAGATTCATTATTTTTTATGCCAACATATTAATTAAAAAAAAAAGAAAAAATTATCCCCTTTGTCTAATCCGGATCTACATTTTGTTCTTGTAGGGAACAATCATTGATCGCATTGATTATAACATTCAAAATGTTGCAACTTCAGTGGAAGATGGCTATAAGCAATTACAAAGGGTGCTTCCTCCTACTTTTTCCTTATTATTTCTCGTTTCTTCTCAATCTGCTAATAACTGAGAAATCTCCTTTTGAAAATTTCTTAATCCGCCATTTTTGTAATGACGATACTAAATAGCTTTAATTGATCATTTTCCCAACTTAATTCCAGGCAGAGAGAAGCCAGAGAGAAGGGGGAATGGTTATGTGTGTCACAGTTCTTGTTCTCATGTGCTTTGTCATGCTTATTCTTCTAATTCTGAAGCATTTATTCTTCTAATCCGTCTGGAAGCATAGTCAAATTTCGACGTCTCAGCAGAGAAATACTATGAATTGTATTGTTAAATTGTGTGGCCTTGCTGGGTAGAAGTGACTTGTTTTATTTTAGATTCTTCACTTTGGTCATACGGATTTTGTGAATAGGTTATTTTTTTTCTTAGAAGCCTAATCATTGTACGAGAATGCTGAGGTGAAATCTCATTGTATCAATTGAAAACTATTTTGTAATAAAGTATGCTTTTCATGCCAAGTAAATACTATCATCTTTACATTTGTTAAATCATTTATGAATGTGTTTAAGATTTTATTTGAGATAAAATTTTTATTACATTCTAAAGCAATTTCTTTTATGAAGTTTTAATAAAAAAATCCTTTTTTTTAGAATAAATTTATGTTAAAAAGTTGTTTTAAAAAACTATAAGAATGTTATCCCAAATGATGTCTAAGACTTCATTTGGGACGGTTTTCTTATTGTTTCTTAAAGCAGTTTTTTAGTACATAAATTAAAATTCTTGTATTGAAAAGTTGCTTTAAGAAATAATAAGTGGCTATATTGCATTGATATGATAAGCATTCTAATGGAAAAAGCAATATAAGTAATTTTCATACTTTAAAAATTGAAAATTATAAGGAAAAGTGATCCTTAGTGGGGCAACACACAATTTCATTTCTACCCAGATTATTGATGCAATGGGGATGGAGCTGGTGGATACGGGAGGTTACGGGGTAATGATGGACACCGGGAAGGTAGAGATGGGTCGAGGAGTTTGTCGAGGAGTAGTACTGAAGATTTAAGAGATCCATGTAAAGGAAGACTTCATTCCCTTGGAATTGGGGAGTATGGATGTCATCCTTGGGATGAAATGGCTGGAGACTTTGGGGGAGACCAAGATCAATTGGGGGACATTGAGGATGGAGCTGGTGATATAGGGAAGAAGAAGGGTGATCCAAGGAGATGCTGGGCTGACCAAGGTTGGGGTGTCACTCAAATCCCTAATCTGGACCAACCAGGAGGAAGGGGGAGCCTACTTAGTGGAGTTACATCGATTGGAGGGATAAGAATTGAGGAAGAAGGCACTATTCCCTCCTCAGCACAGCCCCTCGTACATCAGTTCAATGAGGTTTTCCAACCCCCGCAGGGTTTACCACCCGAGAGGGAACTGGAGCACGCCATTACTTTGAAGGAAGGGGAGACACCAATCAGTGTCCGTCCTTACCGTTACCCATAGATTCAGAAGGACAATATTGAGAAGTTGATCCGGGAGGTGCTGGAGGCGGGGATCATCAGGCTGAGTGTCAGCCCTTTTTCTAGCACAGTTCTCCTGGTCAAGAAGAATGATGGGAATTAGAGATTCTGCATGGATTACAGGGCTCTGAATAAGGGCACTGTACCAGACAAGTTCCCAATTCCGATGATTGCTGAGTTACTTGATGAGCTGCATGGGGCTGCGTTGTTCTCGAAGCTGGATTTAAAATCTGGTTACCACCAGATCAGGATAAAGGAAGCTGATGTACCAAAAATAGCTTTCAGGACACATGAAGGGCACTATGAGTTTCTAATGATGCCCTTTGGGTTGACTAATGCTACTGCCACTAGGGGTGTCAATCCAGGTTGACGGGTCGGGTTCGGGTCGAACCCGACTTGACTCGTGTGTAAACAGGTCAACCCAAACCCGACCCGTTTAGCTAAGTGGGTCATGAAATTAAATTCGGACCCGACCCACACGGGTTCCCGGGTTGACCCGACCTGACTCGCGGACCCGTTTGAGTAAAAAACAGGGCGAGATAGAGGCGGTGCCGGAGACGCTGGCTGCACAAAGGTTGGCGGTCGTCGGTTGGTGCGGACGTCACCGAAGCCAGCCAGCCAGGAAATGCCAGCTCGAGCCGGGGCTCGGGGGCTGAGGCGGTCCGGCGCCGGTGCGGACAGGCGTTGTGACCCGTGATTAGGCGTCGACGCGTCGTAGCCTCGATGGCTTGACCCTCGGCCTTGTAGCCTCGTAGGTGTGGACTGCGGACGCCAGGCGAGAGGCGACGTTGCACGCCAGACGCGGACAACTCGCCAGGCGACGTGACCCGTGACTGACGTCCGCTTTTGGAGTTTTCGACTTTTCCCTCCCAGTCCCACGTAGGAAAAGTTAAAAAAATGAGTGAGTTACCGGGTCAATCCCGGGTCAATTTCGGGTTACCGGGTTGACCCGACCTATTTTTTAAACTGGTCAAAAGTTGAGACCCGAACCCGACTCGTTTGTTAAACGGGTTGACTCTAACCCAGATTTTTCGGGTCGGGTTCGGGTCGGGTTATCGTGTCCGGTCAATAATTGACACCCCTACCTGCCACTTTCCAATCCTTGATGAACAGAATATTCAAGTAGTACCTCAGGAAGTTCGTCCTGGTCTTCTTTGATGATATCATGGTGTACAACAAAATATTAGGGGAACATTTGGAACACTTGAGGGCGGTTCTGGAAGTCCTACATGAGCACCAGTTAAAGGCCAATTTGAAGAAGTGCAGTTTTGCCCAAACAAGTGTAGAGTACTTGGGCCATGTGGTATCCCAAGAAGGAGTGGCAGTAGATCTGAGTAAAATAGAGGCAATGCAGAAATGGCCAAGGCCTAGGAACATAAGGGAGCTGAGGGGGTTCCAGTCAAGTGCTGTCAACCAAGGCAAGACTGAAGTTAGTGCATGAGAGGGAACTGATGGCCATTATCTTGGCTATTCAGAAGTGGAGACCCTATCTTTTAGGACGACATTTCATCATCTGGACCGATCAGAGAAGCTTGAAGTACCTGTTGGAGCAAAGAATGGTCACTGAGGAGCATCAGCGGTGGTTATCCAAGGTATTAGGTTATGATTTTGAGATCCAGTATAGGACAGGCTTGGAAAATAAAGCAGCTGATGCTTTATCCAGATGTGTGGGGGAGCTTCAAGAGTTAGCTGTATTAGTGCCACTGATGGTAGACTGGGGAGCCATCAAAGAGGAGAGCATGCTGAATGAAGAGCTAAGGAAAATCTGGGAGGACTTGATGAAAGGCAAGAGAAGCCATCCAAGTTATTATATTGAAGGGGAGAGGTTGTTGTATCTAGGGCTGCAAACGAACCAAGCCGAGCCGAGTATGTGAGTGTTCATGTTTGTGTTCATTTAATATTAGCTTGTTCATGTTTGGTTCATGTTTGTTCGAGCTTTAGTATTTGTGTTCATGTTTGGCTCATTTAAATTAAGGAGTGTTCATGTTCGATTCATATTCAGTTCATGCTCGTTTGTTTAGTGTTTATCGAGCTTGTTCGCGAACATATTTAACTAATTTTTCTAACTATCAAACAAACACGTTCATGAACATATCTATGAACAAACACATTTATAATAAAAGCAATTGTCTATATAACAAAGGTAATGATTATTTATATTTATTAATTATATAGTCAAATATTAATTATTTTCATCGAGCTTATTCACGAGTTCAAAATCGAACACGAATCAAGCTTTTATCGAGCTTAATGTCGAGCTTGTTCACGAACTTCAAATGATGTTGTTCGCGAACATAAATGAGCCGAACGCATTAGTGTTCAAGTTTATTTATTTAAAACCGAGTATTTAAAATATTGTTCAAGTTTGTTTGTTTAGTTAATTAAACGATCTCAAACGAGCTTTAATTGAACCGAACAACGAGTAGCTCGTTGAACGTTTGGTTCGCTTGCAGCCCTAGTTGTATCAAGGGAGGTTTGTAATGCCAAGAACCTCAATACATATCCCCCATCTATTACAGGAGTTCCATGGCAGTGCAGTTGGAGGTCATTCAGGGATATATAAGACATATAGAAGGCTGGCATCTGAGCTTTACTGGAAGGGGATGCATAAAGATATATAGGAAATGGTGGCGAGATGCGAAGTGCGCCAGAGGAACAAATACATGGCTATGACTCCAGGGGGCTACTACAACCCTTAGCACTTCACAACAGAGTATAGGAGAAAGTGTCCATGGACTTCATCTACGGCTTATCGCGATCAGAAGGATACACTGTTATCATGGTGGTGGTGAACAGACTCAGTAAGTATGCACACTTTATCCTATTGCGACACCCCTACACCGCTGTGTCAGTGGCAGCAGCATTTATCAAGGAAGTGGTTAGAATGCATGGAATTCCTGAATGAATAGTGTCAGATCGAGACAAGGTGTTTCTCAGTCAATTTTGGAGGGAGTTATTCAGGTTGCAAGGGACTATTCTCAAGAGAAGCACCGCCTACCATCCATAAATCCATAGACAGATGGGTAGACATAGGTAGTAAATCGAAGTATGGAGACTTATTTGAGGTGTTTCGCTTCTGAAACACCGCGGATGTGGGCGAAGTGGCTTCCTTGGGCGGAGTACTGGTACAATACCTCACATCATTCTGCATCTCAGATGATTCCCTTCAAGGTGTTGTATGGAAGGGACCCACCACACCTAGTGACGCCGGAGCTAAGACGTCAATTGTATTAAACTTCAGGCTATATTAAGTCCATTTAGTAGTTATAGGGTTATAGAGGTGAAATGCTTTCTTTTGTTTGTGTAGCCTAGTATGATGCTTCCCTTTTGGCTATAAATAGGTAGCCAATGCCTGTAATAAGATAGTTTTGAGATGAATAAAATTTGAGTAGTTTTTATAATGCTTTTGGGTTTCTGTATCCTGGAGGATTTCAGGTGGTGATCCCTCCCCCAAGGAGTTCTTGGTCCCGTCACCGGATCCTCGACGTGGATTCGTCGAGACCCCTACCTGGCCGGTGTCATTTGGTATCAGAGCCGGCAAGTTGCTGGCGTTCTTGTCCGTGCCGTATTGCCTCTGATCCGTCACCGACGTCATTTGGCATTGTTCTCCTCACTCGATCGCTCCAGTGAGACGCAACAAACAGCAACAGAGATTTCTCTATGGTTCGTGAAGGACGTCATTGCTCCCAGTCCGAGATCGGTGTCATCTTGCAGAAATCCACTCCGGCTTCCTCAGGAAAACAGCCAAGATTTGTTTCTCTGGTATTTTGTACCAGATCCCTTGACAAAGAGGCCAAAAATTCATGGTGGCCTATCCGTGACCAATAGATCTCAGTGTTAGCCAATCTTCTCCAAGGCAGACTTCCAGAATTGTTTCTTGAAGTGATGGGTGGATTTCTAGTTGCTTAAAGAGGATCGTCCGTGAGCAGTAGTTCTTGGCCGGGTTCGCTGGTTGAGCGAGGGGACCGAGAGCTGAGCTGGAAGGTGTGCAGGAGCAACTGGGCGAAGACAAAGAAGAACAGGGCTTTTGATTGAAGGCTCGGAGCAGGCCTTCTTGCTATTTTGAATTGGTTCTTGAAGAACAGAGAAAGATGCATTCCCAATGGACATGGAAGGGATCACATCAAGATGAAGAAATAGAAGATCTTCTACAAGAATTGGCACGACTCAAACTACGACTATCAAGGATTGAACGAAGGGAAAACTTGAGCTCCCTTGGCCGGGACTGTAATGTTGTCCGGGGCAAGTATGCTGCCACAACGGCTTCAAGATCTTCAGTTCCAACTAAATCTGTACGAACCGATGACGACGACGAGAACATTGCAGATGATCAGATCTCTTCGACCCCACTCTCGATCGAGTCCAACTTTGAAGAATTTGAAGATTCGTTGCCGAAATCGCTGTCTTTACCTGTTTATGATGACCCAGTGTATGATGTGTACGACGATGACATACTTGTAGGAGTTCTTGATCTTGATCAACCTGTAAACGATGATGATGCGAGCAAAGTGGATACACCTCTGGAGATAGTCATTCCTATCACTCCTGATAAAACAAATAATATGCTCACCGTCATTGATAGCGAAATTGGGATGACCAAATTGGACCACGACCATCTCCTTGGTACCTTCATACATTCCGACACAAAATCCTTGGGGACTATTGCTGTGGATGACGACGTTTATGTAGTAGATCAATTTGATGTCAAGTCCTATTCAACACTTGAAGAGTGTTGTTTGCAGGCATATGTTCATCATCTAAAAAATAGTCGGTTGAAGTTGATAACAATAGAACAGGAGCCTCAGCGAGTTTGGCAGCAGGGTTTGTTCAGTGCTAGTGGTTACCTTGGTAATGTTGGCCTTTTAGCTGGAGTGAATGGTGTCTTGGCATTTGATATGGTGTATGCTTGCTGGTTAGACCAACATCAAAATCAAATAAGTGATATGAGATCAGCTTTTAATTCTCAAGCAGATGATGAAGAACTAAGACTTCTTGTTGATGGTTTAATGTCACACTATGATGTTGTCTTCAAGCTCAAAAGCATTTGTACAAAGTCTGATGTCTTTCACATGCTTTCAGGATTGTGGACAACACCTGCCAAAAGATGTTTTATGTGGCTTGGCAGTTTCCATTCTTCTGAACTTCTCATGATGCTTGTCAGCCACCTGGAGCCATTAATATATCAACAACTGATAGGTATATGCAATCTCCAACAGTCATCACAACAAGCCGAAGATGCTTTATCTCACGGAATGGAAGCTTTACAATGGAACACTTGAAAATTTCCATCGACGGGCTGATCTTCTGCGGCAGCAGACATTGCAGCAGATGCATCGAATACTGAGTACTCACCAGGCATCTCAAACTCTTCTAGACGGGGCGACTGACACCGGGTGGAAGTATCCAGGTTGGTTTAGCCAACCAAATCCACCTCCTTATTGTGGCAAATCGGACATCTTCCTATGAGCCTGAAGTTCCTCCTACCCCGGTAGTATGACGCCGGAGCTAAGACGTCAATTGTATTAAACTTCAGGCTATATTAAGTCCATTTAGTAGTTATAGGGTTATAGAGGTGAAATGCTTTCTTTTGTTTGTGTAGCCTAATATGATGCTTCCCTTTTGGCTATAAATAGGTAGCCAATGCTTGTAATAAGATAGATTTGAGATGAATAATATTTTAGTAGTTTTTATAATGCTTTTGGTTTTCTGTATCCTAGAGGATTTCAGGTGGTGATCCCTCCCCCAAGAAGGAGTTCTTGGTCCCGTCACCGGATCCTCGACGTGGATTCGTCGAGACCCCTACCTGGCCGGTGTCACCTAGTGCACTATGGGAAAGGAAATACACAGGTCTCTTCGGTTGAGCAGTATCTGGAAGAAAGGGACAAGGCGCTAGAAGATTTGAAGAAACATCTGTTGAGGGCTCAATAACTCATGAAGAAGCAAGCAGATTCACACATAAGAGACATGCAGTTTGAAGTTGGGGAGAAAGTCTTCCTAAAACTACGACCTTACAGGCAGAGGACAGTGGCGAGAAGGAGGAATGAGAAATTGGCACCAAGGTACTTCGGCCCCTATGAAGTGTTGGACAAGATCGGAGCTGTGGTGTACCGATTAAAGTTTCCCCCATCAGCTACTATACATCCAGTTTTTCATGTATCACAATTGAGGAGAGCTATTGGGGAGCATGCTGCTAGTACGGATTTACCTATGACACTGCCTGAGAATTTGGAAGTGATATTAGAGCCTCTAGAGCTTACAGGCGTAAGATCAGATAAAGATGACAACAAAGAATTGCTGATTAGGTGGAGAGGCCTTCCCGATTTCAATGCTACTTGGGAGCCATTGGACAGAATGAAAGAGCAATTCCCTTCCTTTCACATTGAGGACAATGTGAGTTTTTGGGAGGGTAGTAATGTTACGTCGGCCCAGGAGGGGTCGGCTGGACCGGTCCAGCCAGGACCGGTCTAGGTTTACACCAGGCGGAGCCTGGCTGGGCGGAAACAGCAAGGGGGGCGGAAGCCCCTATGGGCCCCACTTGGGATTAAATCAGTTTTGGGAGAAAATTTTTTGAATGAGGGGCTGTTTTAGGGAATTTACAATTTTCCTTTGTCTTTAATTAGGAGTTATGGTGAGAGTTTGGCTCTCATCTTGAATTTGAATCTTGAATTTGAGATCTAGGTTTTCTTGCTTGGGCTTTTGGCGTTGCCGGAGATTAGAGAGTTGTTCTTCCTCTCGAATAGAAGAACAATTGTATCTTGTTTATTTTAATTCATCCACTAGTGAAATACAAGTCTTTACTTGAGTTTCTCTCACTTTTCTTGCTAGATCTCGATGTTTCTCTGTGATTTCCTGCTGTCCACTGCAAAATTTTTCTACTCCAATTGTGATTAGGTTTGCTTGCGGACTCAAGTATTCCTTAGGGTTACTTGCGAACTCAAGTATTTCCTATCATGCTTTCACACTTCTTTTTTCTAATATTCACCTTTCTGATAAAATAGGATGTTAGTTTGCAGATTCTAGAATGTTAGATTACGCTACGAAAAATGTGTGCTCCTGATCAACTTTCTTTGCAATATGGCCTCGTTAGAGGCGAGTTCAAGTAGTTGAAGAGGAACACTACATTACAATTTACATGGTGTTGATAACTATAATCTGTTTCCTCGGTGGTAGTTAGAAAATTGGTTTCTTTTTCTTGGATGAGACCTTTTGTTTTTCTTTTTATTCTTGGATGAGACCTTTTGTTTTTCTTTTTCTTGGATTTCCATGTTGTTTTAACTCCTTTTAGAGTGAACGCAGTTCCAATGACCTTTTATTGGCTCTCTTAAATATGCTCGGTCTATTGTATTTTGCTGTTCAAGATACGTTTTGCCTATGCCCTGATGAGGAGCTATTATTCTACAACGAACTGGAGAACCATTCGGTTCCGCGCTAGGTATTGAATGGTATCGAGCGCGGTAATAATTTTTTCCTGATGAGGAAGAAATTATTCTGTGCATTCACCAAATGACATATAGAGATCAATGAAAACATGCAACGTCATTTTTTGTTGTGTATCGCTAGTTAATGGGTGATGTGGCTCATTCTGATTCGCCTCTGGATCATTCAGTAATCACACAGAATAATTTCTCTTGATGAGAATTAGTATATGTAGGCGTCGACTGAGGTGGCTACTTTATTATCTTCGTGATGGTAAAAACAACAAAAAAAAAAAAGAGGAAAAATTGCGTTTGAATGAAAAATTTTTACCTTTTTTTTTTCTTGAATTTATTATATGAGAATTATTTTTAGCAAAATAAAATAAAAAATTTGGCTGAATAAGCTTCTTTTATTTCATTTGTTGCTCGATGGATTCAAGGTTTTTCTTCTTAATATTAAATTTTTTTTTTCCTCTTTTATTTTGAAATATGATAGACATAAGCTTTACCAATCCTCGTATGTATTAGAGGTGCCGTCCATCTAGTTAATAAATTAAAGCTCACCACCTACTAATAAGTAATAACCTGATTTAATGCATATTGGATAAAAAATTCATAATTTCATTTTATAATTATTTTTATATTTTTGTTTGACAATTTATCATCATTATTTAAAAGTTTTTATGATACAGGGAAGTTTTTAGGAAATTTTTATTATAAAAAGCACCAACAATGAATTTCTTAAAATTACTACATTCTAACAATACGATTTTAAAAACCTTATTCCCAACCAATAAAATTTTGAAAAATAACAAGAAAAATATAGCTAAACAAAAGTGTACTGATTTCATCAACAACAACAATATCAAGTCTTTGTCCCACTACGTGGGGTCGGCTATAAGAAAAAGTGTACTGATTTCATTAACCAATTCTTTTTAGGTCTACCTCTACCATTCTTAACATAAGTAAAATCTAATATCTATACTTTCTTAATCGGGTCATCGGAAGGACACCATTTTATGTGACCAAATCATCTAAGGCGACTCTCTCTAATCTTATCTTCCACTGGAGCTACTCCAACCTTTTCACGTATATGCTTATTTCGTATCATATCTCTAAGGGTAAAATCACTCATCCACTTGAGCATTCTCATCTCTCAACACTTAACTTAGTATTATGCTTCTTTTTTAATGGCAAATGTCATGATTATTCAACAAGTTTTATATTGGTTGCTGACTACCTAACGTAACCCTTCACTCTTCCTCTCTCAATTGATCATGGTGAGAGGAAAGCTCATATTCATTCAAGCTTAGTTCAATTGAAAATTATTCAGAGGATATTCAATTTTTGGAGGTCCACCATAACTCTTCTTGATACTATTTTGTGAAGGTCTATTAGAAGAAATTAGTTCTACAATAACTAAGCCTATAGTTCTTGATTACAACAAAAGATCTCTTACATAATTCTGCTGCATTGCTGATCAAGCTGCATTAAGCTTCTGGAACTGAGCCTTGGCAGCCTCAAGTTTTTCTGGCAATATAAATGAAGATGTAAGAGAAAATTAGAGGTCAAGCCGGTAACTATACTGTAAATGCGAGAATATATAAACACATACTTCCTTCGAATGTTTTTGCGTTCTCAACGCTTCTACGGAAATATATATTGCCAATTTTTTGATATACAGCCTGTTAATATAAATCCAGAAATATAGAACAATATCATTTTTTCGAAATTGCTGTGACCACATTCAGTAAAATGGCAAAACAAAAATGAAATTGTCATATACATCGACAAAAAAAATCAAAGCATATTACTAGCTTCAATTTGAGAAGACAAAATTAATGGAAACCAGGTAACTAAGCAATATCCATTATGTTTGAAGAGTAAAATGCTATTAAAAAATAAAAATAGTTACAATTCTACAAGAAAGCTAAGAAATTACTTGGGAGGCCGAGAGACTGTTCAACTCCCCGATCGCAATCTCGTGATTCCTCATCTGGATTTCAACCAAAAACAAACAAAAAAAAAAAACAAAAATGGCTTCCGCCGTGAGAACAATTGAAATAATAGCCTGAAATCCCTTGTAATTCTTTAATGTGTAAAAAAAAAACTATCAAGGGAGAATTGGAGAAATTGAGGGTTTGAGGCCACAAAATCAATAGTAGACATAAGAACGATGAAAAAACATCGACTAGGGGCAGAAGTTATTGACCTCTCTGAGAACCTCTTTCCTAAGGTTTTCGTCGTCCGAAGTCAACAACGAGGAAGAAGAGGAAACCATTATCGCCTTCTTTGATCCCTTAGGGCAGTAAAAACGTCAATAGGAGAAAAGGCCGGAGAAGTTATTATATAGGGGTTTTTACATACATATCATTTTATTCTTTATATTTTACATATTTAACTCCTAAAATTTATAAATATTACACTACTACAACTCAAATACAAACTTATCCTCATATCTGCCACTCCGTTTCACTCCGCTCACTCCGTTTCTTCTTCCCGTAATTTCCCGCGCGTGAGATGAGATTTCCCGCGGAAGCAGCTAAATCTCAAAGGCTCCCGCAAACCTGATTTTGTCTGCCTTCTTCCGTTTTATCGCACATAAGCATTAGGTTAATCCCGTCCGACTCCTCCCCGAACCGGAATTTGGCCGCCTTCTTCCGTTTTGTCGCACAACTATTTTCCGTCCAGCTCCTCATCTCCCTCTTTTTACTTTCTCCTCATTCTCTTCTCTTTCCCCCCAGTTCCTTCACTTAATGATGTAAATGGCTGGAAGGGATTGTACAAAATTTAATAGGAATAAAAACAGTGAACACCACGAAAGAGCAATGAAAACAATGAACACAACACCAAAAAAAGACTTGAATTTTTACGCTTTTTTGTCTAAAAATGTGGTGTTGAATTTGTCTTATTCTTTCAGGTTAAAGTTGAAGAAGAAATTGCTAGTGGGTGACATACTTCGTGTAGAATGGATTGTGATTAAGAAGTTGAAAATGATTTATGTGGAGAGAAGGAAGGGCATTTTTTTGTTACAATTAATTATGGAGGATTTGGGTTGATACCAATGATCATTTTAGAAAGAGATATAATGGTGGCAAACAAAGGACTATCAAATTTGAGAAATGAAGTATGAATCTTTTTATGCTCAAAATGGATATTCTTAAAATATGTCCATGGCTTAAAGGGTATAAATATAGTATGCATTATCACATTCACAAAACATCGCCGAAGGTATACAAAATTATAAATACTGACGTAGACATGATAGAGATGGTTAAACTTTCAAGTGGAAATTTTCGTGCTGAGTTAGTTATCTCAGTAGAAGAAGTAGATAGAGAGCGATCAAACACAAACCTCATGGGGGTTGTTGGTGCTGAATATATGGTATAATGTTCTGTGATCCATAATGGTTGTATTTCAAGTGTTCAGACTACAAGTGCTATAGATATAGGTATTGGCACCTTCTTCAATGATGCAAAAAGTTCATGGACTTGTCTGATAGGCCGCTAATGCTTACACAAATATAGAGTTCAATGAGAAGCTAGTAGAACTATGTCAGTTGAGCCAAGCAGTGTACTCGTATCTTATTTCATTACCATGTAGTGGTCATGGAGTCAGTTTATGATTGGGATATGTCATGCTGCTAATACCAACAATTTTGCCGAGTCATTTAACTCATGGGTTAATGATGCTAGAACTAAACTTGCCGTGGACCTCATCGATTTGATCCGGGGAAAGCTTATGGTACAAAGAGCTCAGCGGAGGATGAGTAGCTTGAGTTGGCAACATGAGTTAGTCCCAAATGTGGAGGAATATATTAGAAATATCACAACGCGGAAAGACCATTTTGTTGTTCGGCAATCTAGCCTTTTCAAGGTTGAGGTGGAGGGACTTCATTCGAGACATATAGTCGATATTGAACAAAGAATCTGCAGCTGTAGAGTGTGGCAGTTAATTGGTTTACCTTGCATTCACGTTGTGGCTTTCATTGGAATGAAAGAACACCCACTGTGGCATACGTATGTTGATGATTACTATCACGTTCACAGGTAACATATATGCATATGAATAATTATTTGCATATAACAACCGTTGATTTATCTACTTTATTTTGCATATGGTCTAGGTACATACTAGCATATGATGGGGCAATTTCCACATAGAAGTTGGACAAAGTTGCCAAGCAGACGGAATGGAGAGGATCATCAACTTGAAGATTTCGAGTTCTCATATGTGACTGGTTTTTAGGATTGATAGCATTGACTGTTCTTTAGGAATGATAGCAGAAAGATGCTTTAATTTTTTTGAGCTAGCAGAAAACTGCTGTAAATGTTTTGGGCTAGCAGTATCATCAACTTGAAGCTCTTCCTTATTGTTCTGACTTGTTCTTTTTTTTTTTGAGCTAGCAGAAAGCTGCTGTAATTTTTGTGTGGAAGCAATATCATATAACCCGTTAATTTTGTGGAAATCTGTCCCTACTTTGCCATTCTGTTGAATCAAACAAATTTGAGATCTGCACGTTGTTAATGTTGAGGGAAATCTGTCTCTACTTTGCCATTCTATTGAATCATAACTATTATTTCTTACAGAAATTTGCAAGTTAGCTTAGACAGACAAATGAAGGGCCATGGTTGCTTACAGATATTCATACTCAATTAAGATCTGCTTTGTACAACTGCAGGAAATCTTAAGCATTGATGTCTTTGGTTAATATTAATCTTCCTTTTTCCAGTTCATTGACTCTTATTTAGAGACTAATGCTATTGCAAGTGTATAATACACAATTCAGGTGACAGTGACAATAAACTTCAGATCGTGGGCGTCTGTCTCTAGTAGCAGACGAATTCGTAGAACTCATTTGAAACGTTTTGGAATAAACCAACCTTTTCTGTAACAAAACAGATAGAATTGATGAATACAATACGAAAGCATTGAACATAGAATCAAACAATGTTTTCTTACAAACATTTACATTCTGTAACAAAACAAATAGAACTTTCACAGTTAATACGATTTACATTCTGTAACACAAAAAAAAAAAAAATAATAATAATAATAATATATATATATATATATATATATATATATATATATATATATATATATATATATATATATATATATATATATATATATATATATATATATATATATATATATATATATATATATATATATATATATATATATAATTTTTTCACTAGCAATCGGACCGGAATTGTGGACCTACAGCTTGCGATTGAAAATACCATTTATGTGGCAGTAAACGATATACAAGAATAGATAAAGCACAAGTTATATATAGATGAAATTCTTCACTTTGTAAGAAAGCTCAAACAGTAATACAAAATGCATTTCATAATCAACCTGGGGACCTGCAGCTCACGATCGGAACAAGAGTACAAGAGTACCTGCAGCTTGTGATCGCACTGGATGCAGACGATTCCTTAAGAAGAGCGGCGAGTAAGATATGCGGCTCAAGAGAAAGCGATTTACATTTCATATGATTTGCAGCTCAAGAACGATATGGCGATCGAACCTGCAGCTCGCGATCGAAAAAAGAGTAGAAGAGTGCCTGCAGCTAGCGATTGGATCGGATCCAGACGATTCCGTAAGAAGAGCGACGAGGAAGATCTGTGGCCCAAGAGAAAGCTTCCGCAGAAAAGTTCACGATGGAATCCAAGCGGTGAAGAAGTTTTAGGGCTAGCCGAAAGATATATCCCGCCGAAGCTCATGCAGAAATAACGATAGAAACGGAGTGAGCCATATTTTTGACGGAGTGGCAGATATGAGATTAAGTTTGTGTTTGAGTTGTAGTAATGTAATATTTAAGTTTTAGGTGTTAAATATGTAAAATATAAGGAATAAAGTGGTATGTATGTAAAAACCCCTATTATATAATGCTTCTCAAAACAAAAAGAAATGACATTTTTAAAAAAGTCTGCCTCATGTCCAAACAAGTTTTAGGACTGTGTTTTCCGTTTCAAACTGAAAAAAAGGAGGAAAAACGTGGAAACAAACGAGCCCATACCGTCTTCTACCTGTCTGCTGCAACAGAACAAAAGAAAACACAACTAGGGACTGATTTAGTGCTAGGGCTTTAAGATATTTTGATGGGGTCACTCCACAAACCAATTAGAGGTTTCAATAAATGAGCCCGCAAATAACACTCATATAAGGGAGAAATTATTAGGTGTGATCACCAGACGTCATTCAGAGATGAATTAGGACGAGCCATCTCATAATTCACTATATATGTACTGGGATGGCGTGGTATATCCTAATTCGTCTTTGGATCCTTCGGTGACCGCACGTAATAATTTCTCCAAATAAGTACCCCAAAGAAAAAGAAAATTATTAGATGCGAACACCGAACATAGAGATAGGTCCGGTCATCCACTTAAAATTTGACACGTGGAGTGGACACGTTGGATTTATTTTTTACTTTATAAATTTAATATGTCCGTGGAACTCTAAGCCAAGCGCACCAAAAGCGCAATCAAAGCGCTGATAAAGTGCAGGTAAAGCGTAGTAAAAGTGCAGTAAAAAAGTGCAACAAAAGAGCAATCAAAACTCATCTAAAATGTAGGTAAAGCACGGTAAAAAAATGCAATAAAAGCGCGGATAAAGCGCAACTAAAACGCACAAATAAAGCACATAAAAAATGCAACTAAAATAAACTTCTTAAAATGTGAAAAATTCAAAGCTCCCCTAACTTAAAAAGTATGATTCGATTTTATCTTACCAAATTTAGAGTCAGTTTTGAATCTAAAACTTTTACTCAATTAAAATTTAAATTAATTTCAGGTTAATTAATAATTCAAAATTTATTAAAAATTGATCCGATTACTATTTAGGTTTGAGATAAATGGACTGGATTCGAGTTTGATGAGTGGGGTAGAGATAAACAATAAACAGATAATGTTTGAGTTAAATAAATTTCATTGATCCAGAAAAAAATGCATGATCTTTATGGCTCAATTATAAATGTTAAGTCCAATTTTTTTCTTTGCTCTACCTTCGATTAAAGTTCGCAGCCAATTAGCGTACTCCTTTTCTTCTCGAGCTCAAGTTTGAGTTAGGCATTGAATAGGTGGATCGGGCTCAAGTTGGTCTTGAGTCAAGCTTGACACTACTGGTCTAAGCCCCTAGTCTGATTTAAATTGAGCGGGTTCATCAAGTTATTTTGACCCATATAATAAATGACTTGGATTCGAGATGAATATTTAAATGGGTCAACTTCGAGTAAGACCCAATTTGATCCATCAACTTAAATTAATAACACAAACTATCTTGAGCCAGTCAAAAATTTCTATAATATTATTTATCATTTCGTTATTTTTAATAATAATAATAATAATTATTATTATTATTGATACATCACAAAAAATAGTCTTATTGATCAGCATGAATCTCCATGCATATTTGAATTCAAAACTTTCAAAATTAAATTTGTAATCATTTGAATTCTGATTTCAACAAATTTATAGTCGAATTGAACATCTAGACGAGAAGAATCCAACGATATTCTAAATGGCTAAATTTGAGTCTAAACAAGCTCAAATAAGAGTTTGGATAGGTAGAACAGTGCATTGATCTGTGGGTGTTACATACAACCTTTGTCGACTACCGACTACATTCCTCTAATCACTGACACTCGAATATGATACTATGGCCTTTTTCGCCTGCTAACTACAGTCATTTGACTACTGATATCTGACTATGATTCATAGGCCACTATCATCTGATTACTGTCATTCCAACCACTTCAGCCCGACTATACTTCCTTTGACTAATATTGCATGAATAAAACCCTCCGATCTCCGTTAACTAACTACAACATGTTGACCATTGTCACTTGAATATAATCCTACGACTATTGTCCCCCAATTATGGTGCTCCAATCACCTTGTTATGGTCCTCCGAACTTTGTCACCAACAAGGGCGGATCCAGCTTCTTTTTTCAGGGTGGGCAAGAAATTTTTTTGGTAAGGGATGAGCAAAGATGATTATGATTGATAAAATTAAGGCAAAAAAAATTTTTAAGAGGGGAAAAAATGCAAAATATCCAAAATATTCCAAAATATACACTCTAAAATTTAAAAATATTTTTTTGAGGGTGGGCATTTGCCCCCCCCCCCCCCCACTACTATGGGGATCCGCCCATGGTCACCAAACTACAATCATCTAGCCTCCATCACTCAACTATAGCCCACCGACCTAGAATGTTCTAATCATTCTTGCATCACTACTCCAAAGTTTAATTGATTTCATCACATACCATCGCTGACAATGCCACCATACGCCGTTGTCACGACCCAACCCGACCGGGACGGGTGTTTGTATGCTATTAGAAGGGAGTTATAAGGGGTCAGGATACTTTGAGATTATGTCTGTGTCAGGGAAATCTGAAATGAGCTCTGAAATCTGAAAATAAGTTATGTTCCGGAATTCCGAATATCTGTTCTGTTCTGTTCTGGTGCTATAAGCACAACGGGAGACATAAGAGGTCAGAATCCGTCGAGATTCTGTCTGTGTCAGGGAAGGGAGGCATAAGTGGTCAGAATCCGTTGAGATTCTATCAGGGTCAGGGAATCTGATGTTTGATATCTGATAATCTGTTATGTGACTTATCTGATCTGTTTTATAAATTAACCGATATATAATTTCTGATTTATGTACGATTCTGGTTGAATCTGATATGAATCTGATACGAAAGATCTGATATGAATGTGATTTCTGTACGATTCTGGTTATTCCGTACGATTCTATCTGCTCTGTGACATGAAAGCTTTATAATATCTGTTCTGAACTGTGATTTGAAATGACTTCAATTTTCTGTATCCGTAAGCTAATTTTTGATTGATCAAGTATCTGTTCTGTTTGTTCTATGATTTTCGTACGGCTACTTTCTGATGTATTTTCTGATGTGAATTTCTGACTATTTTGATTGATGAGTGATGTCTTGCTGAGCTGTTATCTCATCCTTATTTTCTGCGTGGTTTTCAAGTTCTGGGGAAGGGAAAGAAGTTTTGTATTAGCAGTTCAGAGTCTGAACTGATATTAGAAAAATCAGAATTCATACGAAAAATCAGCGGCATAATGGCAGCATACGGAATTTACACAAAAATCACAGATTCAAAAATTTACCAAATTACCACATAATATCCACAACAACATTATAAGACTTTCATTGTACTGAAGTAACATTTTTCAACATCCCGATAATTTGCAATTCAATTAAAACGCCGCAGAATCCAAAATATCTGGTAAAAATCTTCCAGAAAATACTCAAAACGTGCACAATTATCATCTCAGAAACATACCAAAACTTACGCGGTAAAACCTTTGTTGGAAAAAAAATACCAAAAATTCGCTAACGGAAACAAAATTTGAAACAGAAAACGCGTCAAAAATCTCCTTTCTGAAAATTGAGAAAGGCGGAATGTGCCTTACCTCGAGTCGGTCAACTTTCCCAACTACGGTGACGGACGAAAACGGACGGAAGTCGCCCAAAAATCCACTTTTCTTCTTTTCCCTTCGTTTTTCTCTCTCATGGGATTTCTGTCTCTTCAAAAACGACACTATTCAGATATTTATTAAGCAGGATCGTCCCGGACGATGTCCCGATCGTCCCGGGACGATCTTCTCTGGACTCAAATCGTCCAGACGAAAATAAATTCCAATTTCTTCATCCCTGGACGAAACTCTCTGTTTGAGTTCGTCCCGACGGTTCGTCCCGACCCTTCCAGGTTCGTATAGACGAACATGCAGATTTCTTCACAATCTGTACCGATCGTCCCGGGACGATCAACTTCGTCCCGGACGATCCTGGGAGAAAACAGTCTTTACAGCCGTCACTTATAAGATCGATACATGCCGTTGAAATCAACTCTAACTCATAACTTTAGGAGTTAGATATTTGATGGATTCCTGTCAAATGATGCTTTCAATTTCAGCCAATTAGTGCATTTTTTATAATTTATCATTGCCTTCCCCCGAGGAAGGGGCTCACTTGAAATCAAATATGGATACTAGTGCAATCATTTTAATTGTGTTACACCTCATGCAATAAATGGAATGGATGGATAAATGGTTGCAAGAAGAGCAGAGATATGGTTCCAATCGATTAAACACCATAGAGCGTAATCGGAAGAGTTGACACCCATAGAGCGTAATCGAAAGAGTTGGTGTCAGAAGGACAAACAAAATCACTTGTAAGATGACCGGCGAATCCATTTGCGATGAAGTGTTGAAGAAGTTGAAGCCTCCAAATAGCATAGTTATCATTCGTGAGTTGGGTGGGAACAAGGTTCTTGAGATTTGAGACCAAGAACTTTAACTGTGTAGGAACAATGAATTTAGAGAGAGAGAGGTTGAAAGATTGGAAGGTGGGAAGGATGCCGCCGAATCTTGATCCGCCATTAATGGTGCTCTGATACCATGAAAACCAGCTGGAGAAGAAGGAAACTAGAGAAAGAAAACTAAAGGTAGAAGACAAAGAGAATAAACTGTATATTATTGTATATGTGTTACAGTACAAGGGCGAGCTATATACAGGCAATACATTCAGAAAAAAATAATAATATGACACGTAATGGGCTGATTTGTAAATGTGTGCTAACAATGGGTTCTCTCTTTTATAATTTTAACATAAAAATTTTAGTATCTCTTACAATGTTTACGCTTCTTACTTGTCTATGTGTATGTTGGGTCTTCATGTAAAGCTAAGACGTTAAACTCTCTGTTTCTCTACCGCTATGAATGTTCCTACACACAATTAATATTATAAATTTATAAATAATAGAAATTTCTTTATGAAGTCATAAACCGAGCCTATCCTTCAAATGACCAAATCTAAGTTAGCAGGAACTAATCATGTTTATAATCCACTAAGGCGAACCTAAGAAGAGCTTAGGATGAACAATTACCCACTATGAATTTTTTTCCTTAATAGAATAAATCACATTCTTTAATCATCAACAAAAACTTTCATAACACAACTATTATTAGACATAACTGAGAAGAACAATGAAATGCCCCCAAGACAAGATAGGGGAGAGGGGAATTGAGAAAAAAAGAGCAAAAATATATAAATATTTGGTCTTGTTGTGCATCAGAGAATGCCCAATGAATGCAACTCAATTGAAAGATGATGCACTATTTATGATGAAAGAAAGGATAATAGATATCAACTATGACTTCGTTTGGGACGGTTTTCTTATTGCTTCTCAAAGCAACTTTTTATTACAAAAAATTTACTTTTTTTCTAGAAAGCTGCTTTAAGAAACAACAAAAAAGTTGTCACAAACGAGGCCTATGGCGCCATAGGTATTTTGATATTATTTCATGTTCCTGCTTTTCATCAGTCTTCATTCTTCATGAACTCACCTGCTGCAAAGGAAAAACACATCAATAAAATTGTGATTAAAGATGATCAATCAGCATATTAATGACCAAAAGTTTATGATAAAACCAGCTAGTGATTACTCCAGAGATATGCAGCTGGATCTGGAGGAGCAGGAATTCTGGGATTGGCACCGAGAACTTGTGTGAGATGAACTTCCTGGGGGAGCAAATTATACTTGATTCCGAGGCTTTCGAAGATTTTCTTCAGCTCGAAGACGAGCTCTGATCTTCTACTGTTCCGTTCTGGAAAGTTTTGGTGATTCATTGTATGCAGAACGTTGAGGGACATCTTCATCTTGTTCACATTCTCAATCTCTTTCACTAAAACTGTGTGCTTTGGATTCCAGTGCTTTGGCTTGCTTTCCAAATACCTACAAAAGTTGGCATCATCATCAAACTCTTGAATTCTGCAACTACGTAAATATTTTGCTAAAATGAGGAGAAAAATTGCAGAAAATTAACTTCTAAACAACAACTAGTACTCTCTCACAAAATAGAAAGAAGTATTTTGTTGCTTAGAAGAAGTGTCTAAGTTATATTCAAGGTTAAATTTAACAGAAGAAGTCCCAAGGCAAGTTTTTCCCCAGGGTACAGAAAACAGAGTTAAGTAAGCTTACGCCTGAATTGCCTTTCTCAAAGCAGCAATAGTGTCAACGGTAGTGTAAACATCAATATGGAATTCTATCGTATCAAACATATGTGGACTTCGGTAGAAGTTACTGATAGGCTTTGTGAGCAGCACTGCATTCGGGTAATAAATCTTCTCATTATCATGGCGAAGGAAGACTGTGGTCAGAATGTTCATTTCTTCAACGATCATCTGCAGTAAATGAAGTTTACAATTTTCTGTTTATGATTTGATGATATAAAGTTATTTTCCAATAAAAAAAGATATTTATATGTCGCAGAAAACAGAGTGACGGAAGGAGAAAGAAAACCCGAAAGAAAACTATTATTCAAAATTTTCGAATTTACAATGATCCCAACCTTGCCTTGTATAGAAAAGAGACAAAAGCTGGAAAATAGCTAAAGCCTAAAGCCAAAAACAAGTTTTAGATACCTACGTGATGCAGATAGAAATAACAGAGGAAAACATTATGGGGGTGTTTGATATTGGATTTGTGCGTCATTTTTAGTAGGATTTAGCGTAATCTAGCCAAATGCAATCCGCGCCACTTTAAATCCAACAAATCCAGGATTTACGGATTTACGGCATAAATCCGGTAAATCCGTCTAAATCCTAATCACATTCCTATTCGGATTTAATGCCACTTATCGTTGAGGAACTTCTTCCCGCGGCGCCCGTGTCGCGATCTGTTGTCAAACAACTTTTTTGGATTTAACAGGATTTAAAATTTGTCATACCAAACACTTTTCAAAATTTATGAGTCTAGGAATTACTAAATCCGGATTTAACAGGATCGTCTTTCTTGAAGTTTATGTCGTTATTGGAGTTGTGGTTCTTCATTGTATTGAACCTATTGTTCTCGACACTGAGAGCCATTTCACTCTTGATTCATCCATCAAAGTACTACTGCCCAACAGTTCTTTGATTATCCTCTTGCGAGATCAATGAGAATACCTGATTGATGGAGGGTAAAGGATCCATCAGGAGAATATGTTAGCGCACTTGGAAAAAAATAGTCATTGACGCCCATTAGAAATGACATAGTTACTCCATCTGGCGATGTGCGGTCAGCTGCTTAATGCCACCATTGGTGCAGTTCCTCCAAGAGCTTATTATTTGGAAATCACATAGTCCTACTAATAGGATTTTTAGTTTTGTGAAGAACTGACCGACAAAGATGAACACACAAAATACACTAATAATTTTATACATGCTCAACCAGTTGATGCTATCACTGCCCCTGATCTTATCATTTCAATTATGGAGTTTTTTACAACCCTAATCTCAACGCATATCACTTAGTCTTCCTTTGGTTCTTTCTCTTCATTTGTAAAAAATAGTTTTATAAACAATGGTTAAGAAAATAAAGTTTTCAAACATATAAGCAATTATTAAAAAGCTTCTCAAAATAGAAGAAAAAATTAAGTTCCTTAAAAAGTATTTCTATAGAAGTGTCTCATCCAAACACCAGCCTAAAAATAATTTCTCTATCTAGAAACAGAAAAAGCCAAAAAGTGCAAAAACAAACAAGGCCTTAAATACAGCAGCACCTCTGTTGCATAAAATTACTCGCAAATAATTTAGTAGTTGATCTGCAATTATGTCTACGTAAGATTAAATGTTCCACACAAAGTTTAATATTCACTAAAAAGAGAAACTCTTTTAATTCGTGTTACAAGGCAGTGTTCCAGCAAAGTCCAAAATGCCAGAACTGCGATTAAGTGTTCAATTATCAAATAAGTTCAACTGAAATTAGACACAAGATATATAGCTACAAGCTCACAAATGATACATCGATATTTATAAAAAAATCACTACTTGAAGAAATCGATTTGATTGTAAATTAATTACTGGTATCTAACCTGGACGCCATCGATGACACAGCGATCGCCAACATCAAAAGGATGCATGACAAAAACAAAGACTATTGATTCAAATAGAGTCTTTCCAGTGCTTTGGAAGAAAAATCCCAGTAGTAGAAGCTGAGAAGTGATTGCTACAAAAACTTTCGTTGTTGCAACCCCCATTACGAGAAGTGATACCACAAAAATTATCACACTCACAACCACACTGGCAAGCTTATGCAGCTGTTGCACTGCCGTCTTAGTGTCATTCAAGGAATGGGCAAGTGATTTTCTCTCTCTGTAAGCTCTTACCTGCATATAATTAGTTGCGGAAAATCTCAACTAATGAACTGAACTTGGAAGAGGTCAACTTAATATTTAACATTTAGGCTTTGTTTAAGACAGCTAGGGGTGTCAATATTGGATCCGACCTGAAAATTTAAGGTTTAGGGTTGACCCGAACCCAAAATGGGCCGGGTTCGGGTTCAACACTTCGACCTGTTTCAAAAAGCTGGTTGGGTTCGGATTGACCCGCTGACCCATTGACCTGTTTTTTACCTGAAAACCCATTTTGACATGTTTTTTTACCCGTTTTGAACCCGAAAACTAGCAATTTTTTGTTGGCACCGAGTCATTCGGGTCGGGTCAGGTCGGGTTGACCCGGACCCGAAGAAGGTCTGGTTCGGGTCCGGATAACCGACCCGTTTGCAAAAACAGATTGGGTTCGAGTTGACCCGAATAGTGTCGGGTCAATTTCGGGTTTGAACCGAACCCGACCCGTGATTCGAAATTGACACCCCTAGAGACAACTGTCTTACTGCTTCTTAAAAAAGCTTTCTAGTATAAAAATTATATTTTTTATACTAAAAAGCTGATTTAAGAAGTAGTAAGAAAGCCGTCCCAAACGAAGCCTTAATCTATATGTTTCTCTTCAACATACAAAGTATAACCTACATAATGAGAAGTTGGTTTTATAAACTGATTTTTTTGGGGTAAAGTATTAGTATAAAAATATATATAAAAAAAAAACTAATTAAAGTTTGATATGGAAGAAATAAAAGCCATGAATCTAAATGAAGGATCATGTGCTGACCACCCAATTCCGAAATGCAGATTTCTTAATCCTTCCAGTATCAAGGGCGCCTTCAAACATTGGAAAGATGGTCTGTACCTCCTCTTCAGTCAAGAATCTCCTCAAATCATCCTCATATATATACCTGAATCACTCATCCACATTTCCAGTCAAGCAGTATTACAAACTAATTGGACTAATATTTCCTTATCAGAAATCAAATAGTATGGTCCATGACGAAAAATGAAAAATAAAAATAAAAAGATGGGTATGAGAGCACGAAAAAATTCACAAACTTAGACTTATATTTATATTTTCATGTTGAACTCAAAAGTATTTTGTTTTAGCAACTAGCTACCACTAATTTTAAATACAACCATAAAGACAAAACTTTTCATTGCCCTATAAAAAGGTGACGTTATTAAGGCTATCACACAACAATTAAGTTTATGAAGTATGAGCTAAACGGTCTATCGAGAGATGAAGCTAAAAATGGTGTAGAAATGATGCAAGACAAATATAATGCAAAGTTAGCATTAAATAAGTGTCTTAGATATTAAAAATGATTCATATTATAAAATAAACATAACATTTGTTTCCTTTTTAGTCTTTGTAAATTTTAGAGAAGTAATTGAACCTTTATTATATAAGAGCTCTTGTACTAATTAGATGGACAAGCTCATATATATATATATATATATATATATATATATATATATATATATATATATATATATATATATATATATATATATATATATATATATATATATATATTGACAAGTATGCAGTAGCTAGGAGATGGCGTGAACACACAAATTGTGGAGACATGTTGTTGCATGCATGTGATAACCAAAAAAAAAATCTTAAAATGAATTTATTTGAAAATCTGGATCAAGCATGCAGCACAACTGTGATGGACTGGCAAGCACAGTGACGAGGGAGCGCTGCAGCAACAGGAACCGCCGCCATGGCACTGAAAGTTGTGTTCTACAATAACTTTAGGATCGACACGCAGCACAACATCGCTGGCAGTTGGGCGCCGCGACCCTAGGCATTGAATCAACTTTTTAAAATATTTAATAATAAATATCCCTGCCACCATTCCTCCTCCCTTGTTTCACTTGGCTTGCACAAGCAGAAAAGAAAGGTGAAGGAGAGGAAAAAGTGAAGAGAGAGAAGGTCCTCCAGAGCTTGATTTTCCATCATTTTTAATACGAAAAGTGTCTGATAGTGATAGGTGACTCCTATCCTACCTCAGGTTTCCAAATATTTTGATTTCGAGATTTATTTTCCTACTTAAATTGATATTTATTACATTTTATCCTACTTTAGTGAATTGCTACCACATAACTTTTGATATATTGTAGTACTAATTATTTTGATCATTTTGAATATGTTATTTCATATTTTCACTGATTAATTATGTTTATTGCATGCCATATGATTTCAATAGGAAAAAGAGATATAGTGAATTTGGCATCCTGATACGAGCATATTGATGAAGCAGGCATTGTGAATGAATAATTGCTAGTTGTTATTAATCACATATGTTTCTATGTTGTGTGTAAACAAGAAAAGGCTAGTTATTAAACGAGGTTTGCTGGAGATTGATTCTAACTTATACAGGAGAGTGGGCCGATGGACTTTTCTTAAAATAAAGTTTGTAGTGATATCATCAACCAAGCTTAAGATTAAGATCAAGATTAAGAGTTATAAGAAGTTTAAGATGACAACGAGCAAGAGTGACGACTCTTCAAAAAAGCAACCTAAACATTAAATAAAAGATTAAGATATTAAAATTAATATAGTTTAAGTACCATTACTAAAAAAATACCATCCAAGCCAGAACTCTTTATTTGTTTAATATTTGCTTATACATGTATACCTGCACTATTACATATATGATATTAATTTTAATATTAAGATATAGATGTGATTAAGACAATGATAATATACTACTGATGAATCAGCATTTGTAGATTCTAAACAATATAATTGCATAAATGATAATACCTTTCATTATTATGGATTTATTGCAATTGCATAAATATTTGACTTCAATGATTGATACGATCACATTACTGATTTGATTTCCTTACTGATTTGATAATGGTGCATGAGTGAATTTTATGATTTACAATTTTACTATTATGATTTGAATGACTACATATTATTCTAACATCCACACTAGTACTGTTAACTTATGATCTATGTTGCACCGATACGGATTCGGCGACACGGATACGATACGATATGGATACGGGACACGTCAATTCTTAAAAATACAGGATACAGATACGGCGCGGACACGACATTATAATTTATAAATCATACATAAAAATTAAGAAAGCAATCAAAACATAATATTTGATATTACAAAAAAATGGCAACAACATCATTTGTAGCATTGTAACTTATAATATCAAAATATAAGTAAGTATTAAATGTCTAGTACAACAACAAAAGCATAAACATAAATTATCTAGCACATGAAGTTTCAACTATTCAATAGAAGGAATGATATAATTATCTTCTTCATTGGTTTATCTTTGAACTTCCATATCATCTTCAATAAATATCATAGCTTCTAATTCAGGCTCATCAAGTGAAAGATTAATAATTTTTAATATTTTCATATCATCAAGAGACTCAAATCCATCTCGGAAATGAGAGAATCTTGCTCGCAACCGCGGAAGTAAATATGACACGTCTTTTTTTCGGATTTCTTTTTGTTTTTCAACGGACACGCGTATCACGCGTATCGGATACGCGTGTCCTTTTTAAATTAAATAGTATTTCAATTGGATACGGCTTTGGCGTATCCGACACGTATCGGTGGAGTATCGGAAGCGTATCCGTGTATCGGTGTATCGGATACAGCACGCCTTCATAAATAGGTGTATCGGAGCAACATAGCTTATGATTATCAGATTTATTATTTTTTTAAAAATTTATGATCATACTGAATGCTATTGCTATGATTTGAATGACTACATACATTTTGCATATTTTTCGTATTTTGAGTACAATTGTAGATTTTGATCACCTACTGGGCTTTGTAGCTGATTATGTGAATTTAATTAATTTTAGGTCGGGCAAGGATCCACTGTTTTGAGATTGATCAGAGTATGGACCTAGAATATACGCGAAAGTAGAAAGAAGATTTTTCATTTTAGCATTGTACGGTATCTAACACACATAGAGAACTCAAAAATATGAGGGGTTTTATGAGAAAAAATCTGAGAAAGAGAAAAAATCACGGGACCACACCCAATTAAAATGATTCCACTATTATTTGAATATGTTACAAAATTGACCCGTCTTGAAGCTCGAGAACGGTGAAATTATAATAATTTGGAGAGTTGGGTGTAGATCTGGCGTCAATCAGTTGCTGGACGGAATTTTAGCGTTGGTTGGTGACCGGGTGGAATTCCGGCGTCGATCGGTGGACAGGAAGAAGCTCGGCGTTGGTCAGTAGACGGGCGGAAGTCCGACGTCTATCGATGGATGGGCAGAAGTCAAGCTTTGATCGGTGGTCGTGCAGAAGTCTGGCGACAACTAGTTACGGGAAGAAGCCCGACGACGGTCGGTGGTCAAGGAGCTTGGTGGCAAGAGAGATCTCAAATTTCTCTTTCTTCTTTTTATCTCCTTTTTTGTGAAGAATGGTGGGTATATTTATAATTTTTGGGAGTAACATGACTAATAAATAGAGAGAAAATCAAATGCACGTTGAGAGTGTTTAGAATGGCCGCTATCAACTCCCTTGATCAAAGACCGTTTATCATATACTTGTGTGTCTTAATGATGTCAGAATTCGGCGATCTTGGGTTTGTTAGATTCGTCTCGTTGAGCCGCTCGATTTGACTATAATCATGGCACATTTCGAAATCATTTGGTCGTCAAATTTATGCTTTGAAGCTTCCAAACATGCTTCGTGCGCTTGATTTGGACCCATTTGGCCTCGGATTGGATCGAATTTGGTGTCGTTGGGTTCGTCTTTTTGAGATGTTCAGTTCGACTATAAGTTTACTAAAATCGGAGTTCGAATGGTCTCAAATTTAATTTTGAAAATTTCAAATTCGACTTTGCCTCGAGATTCGTGCTATATATATATATATATATATATATATATATATATATATATATATATATATATATATATATATATATATATATATATATATAATAAGCTGTATTGTAAGAAGTATGATCATACCTACTATGTTTGCGTGTTGGTACATTTGAATAAAATTTTAATGACAACAGTTTGATATGCACACTTGTAATAAAAGATTAAGGTTTGACTACCTGAAAAGTTTAGTGCCTTGTTATTCTAATGTGTTGATTTTTTTTTTTACATTAGAGTAATTAAGTCAAATTCATATACACACATAAAAATTTAGAAGTCAAAACCTCTTGATTAATAGTCAAAATCCCAACTAACATATCATAGTGAGCTACAATGATTGCTTTAAAATGTACAAAATTTGAAATTTGGAGTATGGGTTAACTAGCCAGCAGATTTTATTGAATTTAGTTATCATAAATTTTGATGAGTGCATCTTAAGGGGACCCCATCAAGTGCACGCCAGAAGGTTTTCGGGATGGATGTCTCTTCTAGGTCAGCCGAAGATCAGTCGTGCCGCATACCGGGATGGCAACAGGTGTATATCAATTTCCCAAAAAAAAAAATAAATAAATAAATAAAAATATTTTGATGAAACTGCGGGACCCATAACACCTACTCCCACGGTCTTTGGCTAATTAACTGTTCCTACCTTCAAACTATTACAGAAGTTAAAAATTCCAGTCGGTACTCGGATCGAAGGAGCAATGGAAAAAGGATCAAACAATCGGTCTAAAAACCTTAGTATATCCTTTCGACCTGTTCTAGCCCAAATCTTCTCTTTTTGGCGTGAAACACTCCCCCCAAGAAACAGTCATAGGAACGAACACAGTAAAGTATGCATATTGACAGCACTCACTTGTTGGCAGGCCCGGCAACGTTCTTGAAGATCCGCTGGGCAGCAGCCATGGCCTCCACCTCGTCACCGATATCCGACTCCCCCGCCTTGACGAGCTCATCCACCGTCCTCGACACCGTCGTCAGCCCAGTCCTCATCACGTGGCCCACCAGTCGCCGCACGCTTCCCGCGCTCACCCTCGCTCTGCTCAGCCGACGCAGCCTCTCCATATCCAACCTCCCCGCCATCGACTTCGTCGCCGTAACCACCCGTCTCGGCCTATCCCCTCCCCCAATCTTCCCCTCTTCGCGATCAATCGGATCGCCGGAGAGCGCCTCGAGTACATAATGATGGAAGACACTCTCCTTCATCCTGTCAAAGAATGTTGCCACATGAAAAGAAGACGCAAGCACCTTAACGAAGATGATCTTGATGAGCCAGATCGTGCAGGCGACGAAGACGGCCACGAGCCCGCGGGAGATGCGGTGGAGCAAGACGCCGGTAGAAGATGCGTCGGCTCGATCTGGGTCGAGGACTAGGTACCAAGCCAGAAGAACGAGGCCGAGCCAGACGCAGCCGCGGACGCTCTTCCGGAGGCCGTAGACGAAGTAGAGAACCTTTTCCTGGAGAAGAAAGTGGCGCTCGATTAGGAAGACGGCGATCCATACGAGCCAGCCGGAGATGAGTCGGCCGGAGAAGATTGACATCACGACGACGCACCAGTGCCAGATCTTAACGCCCCAGAACTTTCTATGGCGGAGGGATTTGAAGAAGAGGACGGAGATGAGGAGTGCGGCGGGGGGGACGAGAGCGAGGGTTTCAGCGGCGGCGCGGAGGCCAAAGCTGCAGCGGCGGCGAATGGGGCTGTCGGGGAGAAACTTGTCGGAGAACGTGCCATCGTCGTCGTCGGAATCGGAATCGGAGGAGGGGATGGGGTCAGCGGTGGGAAGGGAGTGAGATTTTTTGGGGGGTCCCGGTCGGGGAGGGCAGTTGAGCTCCAGAAATCGGGATTTGGGCTTTGGGACAGGAGGGGCGGGTACCGGCCGAAGCTTCGCCGGCGGCGGCTGTGATGATTGTAAACCGGAGTTGGTTTTGGAAGACGGAGGTGTCATGTGGACTATCACCTCATTGGCGTTTGAGGCCTCCGAGGTTTGAGTTCCCATACAGAGAGAGAGAGAGATGGCCGGAGACGAGAGGAAGTGGGAAAGTGGAACAGTAGTTAAGTAGCTTCAGCAGTGAGAATCTCTGCGGGATTCTTTATAGGATTTTCATTAAAATATATATATATTAAAATTGACGAAAGATTAAATTTTTTGTATAAATAGAACATTTTAATTAGAATATATTTATTTATTTTTTTAAAAAAATGAATATATTTATTTTTAAACAACATCATATTTCAAATTTGGGAAATTTACAAACATGCCCATTAACCGAGCTTTGCTTTCTTTCTTCTATTTTTAAATCACATACCTAACCCATGATTTCTGAAATTTCTTTTTTTTTTTTTCATATTATAATTACCATTTTCATGATTTTCATGTATTTTTTTTTCTTGTAAGCGGCTTTTTATAATATTTTTTAAAATTAATTTTCTTCACAATAGCTTTATAATTATATTTATATGATAATATGCAAAAGGAGCGTATGAACGAAAAAATTTAAAAAGGAGCTAAACTGGACTACCAAATAATGTATTAGAAACCGAAAAATACTAATCCGTTCTAAGAAACCGGAGCACAATTATATGGTTTCTATAGAAACTGGAATATTAAAACCCGGTTTCTATAGAAACCCGATTTTGAAAATTGGGTTTCTATAAAAATCGGGTTTCTATAGAAACCGGATTTTAATTATCTGGTTTCTATATAAACCGGATAATTATTATTTTGATAAATTGTTTTAGTTTAATAATATAAAATTTATAATTTAAATATTAAAATTCGATTTACATAAATTGTATAATTTAAACTGAATAATAACTTTTATATGTAAATCATTTAATTTTTTTAAAAAAATATTAATTATAATTTTTTTATAATTGATTTCTTTATTTATATATGAATTTTATTTATAACTTTAAAATATAAATCATAGCTTGATTGGACTTTAACCATGTCACCTTTGGAAACCGTTTGGTATTATGGTTTGAACCTTCCAAATGTGCTTCAGGTTTTTATTGGGACACATTTGGGCTCGGATTGAGTCGAATTTGGTGTCATTGTGTTCGTATTTTGAAATCGGAGTTAAAATGGTCTCCGATTTAATTTTTTGATGATATATCAAATATAAACATTTTATTTTAATTTATTTTTTAAAATATTTTAGAAATTTAATATTACCAAATTTTTTAAGTATATACAATTTACAATTTTTTAGAAAAGATCTCAATAGTTATTTTCCGGATATAAATTGTACATACTTAAAAATTTTGTAAATTGTATATTTTATGCTTAAAATTTTTCTAAATTGTATATTACTATTTAAAAAAAATTGTAAATTGTATATTTTATGCTTAATATACTTAAAAAATTTTTATTATATTATAAATACAAATATTTATATGAAATAACAAATAAAAAATATAAAATTGCATAGTAAATTATATGATGTAAAATAAAAATGTAATAATAAATTGAAATTAATATTATTTCTTAAATAAAAATAATTATTATAACAATTTCATAATTTTTATAATTAATATTTTTTAAAATTATTTGATTTACATGTAACAAATTACTATACAATTTAAATTATAAAATTTATATTATTAAAATAAAACAATTTATTTAAAAAAAAATTAACTGGTTTAATTATATTTAAAAATAAAAGTTATATTATTCTGATTTTAAAAATGTTTTTATAGAAGCCTGATTTTGATGTTCCGATTTCTATAGAAACCGGATTTTCAAGGCCAGGTTTCATTCCTTTCTCAATTTTTTCTGCTCTACCGTTCTTATGCGTATATTGGTATTAAACTTACTCCTTTTTATAATTTGGCCTAATATGTCGTCCACGTCAAGGGCAGAGGGAAGGGGGGGCAAGGGGGGCCACGTGCCCCCCCTAAAAAAATGAAAAAATATATATAGAGAGGGAATTTAGAGATAAAGGCTAAGTTGAAAACTTCAGAAATTAAATGGGAGACCATCTTAACTCCGATTTCAGCAAATTTATAGTCGAACTGAACATATCAAAAATATGAACCCAACGGCAACAAATTCGACTCAATCCGAACACAAATGACTCCAGATCAAAGACCCGAAGCATATTTAGAAGATTTAAATCATAATTTGGATTACCAAATGATTTTCAAACATAACATGCTTATAGTCGAATTGAGCGACTAGACGAGACGAATCCAACGAGCTCAAGATCGTCAAATTTTGAAATAACTAAGCCATTTAAATGCCCAATAAACTACCCACGATCAAGTGATTCAATATTGATCGTCCATTCAAATCACTCCCAATTTAATTTCCTATTCATTCACATTTTTTTCTTGGTTGATATTAGCTTAATTCTATATTGATTCGATCTTAAATAGATTTTATATTTTTTTTGTGCAATGAGATTTTTAATATCACGTATTTAGTTAACATATTGAACCCGTTCTAGCATAAATCAAGTGATTTGATGTCTGTAAGTCATTTTGTGAAGGAAAAAAATACTTATTTGAGAGCAAATGGAGAAGGAAGGAAAACGGAGCAGATGAAGAACCGTGAGGAAGAAAACAGAGAAGTAATCTTATTTCATCATAGGTAAATTGGTACAGATACAAGTATTAAATAGACTAAACTTAGGACAGAAAAGTAAATACAAGGCAACGGTTATAACAGATTCTTGTATGGTGCTAATATCCTCCCTCAAATTAGGCACTCGGTGACCGAGTGGTTAATTTGGTGCGTAATTCTGAGAACCGAGATATCGAGAATGGTTTAGTGAGAATGTCAGCGATTTGATTGGCGGATGAGATGTGTTCGAGTTTGATATTGCCGGAATGGAGGTGCTGACGAATAAAGTGATAGTCGATCTCGATGTGCTTCGCTCGAGCGTGAAAAACCAGATTTTTGGCTATGGCCATGGCGGAGGTATTATCACAGTGGATTGTTGTCAGAGTTGGCTGTGGGAGCAGGAGTTCGGCAACGAGTCTTCGAAGCCAGATGACATCTGACGCGGCAGCGGATAGAGAGCGATACTCGGCTTCGGTAGAGGATTTGGCAACTGTCGGTTGCTTTTTCACTGTCCAGGAGATGAGATTGGGGCCGAGAAAGGTGCAGAAGCCGGATACCGACTTGCGGTCTGTTGCGTCTGATGCCCAGTCTGCATCGGAGTAGGTTCGAAGAGTCAGAGAGCCATGTGTGATTGGTAAGCCATAGGTGAGAGTTCCTTTGACGTATCGTAGGAGCCGTTTGAGGTCATGAAAATCCTGTTCCGTGGGAGTTTGCATATGCTGACAGACACGGTTGGTGGCATACGCTATGTCGGGTCTGGTGATCGAGAGGTATTGGAGTGAGCCAGCGATGCGGCGGTAGAGGGACGGATCGGGATGCGGTTGCAAGTTTGGTTTCTTCTGGTGATTGACGAGAGTAAGCGGTGTTGGGGCGGACTTGCAATCCTTATACCCTGCATCATTAAGGATTTTGGTAGCGTAGTGTTCTTGAGAAAGAAAGAAACTATGTTTAGTACGGGTCACCTGGATTCCGAGAAAAAGGGAGATGTCTCCTAGCTGTTTGAGAGCGAATTGTTGTTTGAGTTTGGAGAGAAGTCGGCTAATGGCTGCAGCATCATTACCTGTAACCAGAAAATCATCTACATAAATTAGCAAGTATATGCAGATACCGTTTTGATTAAAGATCAAGAGTGAGGGATCGGAACGACTGAATCCAAATCCAAGTTGTTGTAGGAAACTCGTTAGTTTTTGAAACCATTGTCGCGGTGCTTGCTTTAGGCCATAGAGTGATTTTTGTAGTTTGCACACTGCGTTTGGTTGGGTTGGATTGGCGAAGCCCGGAGGTTGCCGCATGTAGATGTCGTCTGGTAGGTCTCCATGTAAAAAAGCATTGGCTATATCCAGTTGGTAAACTGGCCAGTCACGGTTGAGAGAAAGAGCAAGGAGTAAACAAATTGTAGGCATCTTTGCAACCGGGCTGAAGGTCTCATTGTAGTTGATGCCGAATTTCTGATCATATCCGAGAGCAACGAGTCGTGCCTTATAGCGGTCGACTGTCCCGTTGGGTAGAAGCTTAATCTTGTATGTCCATTTGCAACCTAGGACAGGCTTGCCGGGAGGAGGAGGGACAAGTGACCAGGTGGATTGCTGTTGAAGAGCGTTAAATTCTGCCTGCATTGCCGCCCGCCAAGGTTCAGATTTAAGCGCCTGAAGATAGGTAGTAGGAGTAACATGAGGAGTAACTTGTGCGATCAGACTGAAAACCGGCTTCGGTTTGCGGATACCAGATTTGAGGCGTGTTTGCATTTGATGAGTATGAGGAGTGGTGTGAGGGGGTTGGTTGGACGAGCTGAGAGTCTCAGGAGGCAAGTTGGATGAAGTGTCTGGCTGTGTGTCGGAGATCGGGTTAGAGCTGGCAGAATTGTGAGGAGGCAGAGAGTGAGTGGTAGTGGAGGGAGTGATTGTAATATCAAAAATCTGCTCCAGTATCGTCGAGGACGATCTGGGATCGTCCTGGGACGATCAGTTGAAATGAAGCTCCAGAATTTGCCCAGTTTTGCTCCATGTGATTTTCTGTATGCATCGTCCAGGCCGATTGGAGACATCGGCCAGGCCGATAGCTACTGTAGAAAATATCGGCCAGACAACAGCCCTGGGAAGATTCCAGGACGATCCTTTTGGTCGGATCGTCCCGGGACGATGTCGCGATCGGCCGGGCCGATCTGAGTATGATTTAAGGGAATTCAGTCATTTTGAAGAGAGAGAAAAATCTTTTTAAAAATATCTGATTTACTGTTCTGAGGAGAGAGAAAAAGAGATTTTGGAAAAGTTGATTTCGGGAAGACGCGGAGCCGTTTTCGTCCGACGAGACTGTTCAGGAAATTGCTGTGCTCGAAGTAAGGCACATTCCGCCTTTCTCAATTTTCAGTTCCGTCGCGTTTGGCGGTAATTTCTGTCCGGATTTCGTTTCCGTTACGGTTTTTCGTCCGTATCTTTTGATTGGTTCATTTTTTACCGCGTAACTTTCCGTATATTGTTGACGTGCCGAGTGTGCACATTTTGGTTATTTTCCGAAGATTTTTGTCCGGGTATTTTTGATTCGGCGATGTTTTTCGTAGACTACAATTTTCTGTGAAATTGTAAATTCTCTGTGCAGTAGAATAAATGTTCTGGAATATGATTATCTATATTCTGTGCGAATTCGGTAAATTTTCTTTGCAGGAAATTTTGTGTAAATTCTGTATACTGCCGTTGTGCTGCCCGATTTTTGGGTAATTTCTGATTTCTCCGGATTTCTTCTGAATTGAAATGCTATGTGTATAAGCTATAAAAAGGGAGTTATAAGGGGCCTTAATCCTATGAGATTCAGTTAGTGTCGGGGAAATCTGAAATGAGCTCAAATCTGAAATCTGATATCTGTTCTGTTCCGGATCCGATGAATTCTGTTCTGGTGCTATAAGCACATATGTTCTGGTGCCGTGAGCACAAAGGGAGGTATAAGGGGCCTGGATCCTATGAGATTCAGTCAGTGTCTTGGAAGGGAGGCATAAGGGGCCGGAATCCGTAGAGATTCCGTCAGTGTCAGGGCAAGCTATGAATGACATATGAATCTGTTCTGTTTTCTGTATCTGTTCTGTACGCAATTGTGATTCTGATATGATATGATCTGCAAATTCTGACTCTGTTGATTTATTCTGTTCTGTGATCTGATCTGTACGACTATGATTCTGATTTGATATATGTCAGTATAAGTTCTGATTTTCGATTCTGTTCTGATTCGAGATCCGATTCTGTTCCAATTTCTGATCTGATTTCTGTCTGATGAATTTAGTTTTGGTTTCTGAGAATTTAGATTGGTGATTTGTTGCTTTGCTGAGCTGTTGAGCTCACTCTTGCTTTCTGGTGGTTTTCAGGTTCTGGGAAAGGGAAGGAAGTCCAGGACTAGAGTTCAGAGTCTGATCAGTATAGGTACTTTTGTACTTTTGATTTTTGTACAGTCATGACTTTTCTGTTCTGTCTTTCTTTCTGTTGAAAGCCATGTACTGTATTTGTAGATGATTATTTTGAGGAAATGAAAAGATAGATGTTTTATTCCGCTGTGTTTGATGATTTATAGTAGCTCTGTTGTTCTGTGTTTTTGTGACTGTTGAGTTTGAGTATTTGGAAGATCAGTTCAGTAACCAAATTCCAAAGCCAGATCCTGGATAAGAAGGTTTCGTCGCGATCCGGCTCGGGCGGGATCCGTCCCCGTCGGGTCGGGTCGTGACAGTGATAGTGGAGGAGGGTGTTAGAAGCAGAGGGGGCATGGTGGAGATATGGTCCGGTTGGTGCAAGGAAGGCTGATTTGAGTGATGCTTGATTGGGAACTGAGTTTCATAAAAGAGGACGTGTCTAGTGGTGTATGTGCAACCGGTGAGAAGGTTGTGACATAAGTATCCTTTTTGGTTAGGAGAGTAACCGATAAAAACACAGGGATGAGATCTTGGGGCAAGTTTGTCCGTGGAGTAAGGTTTTAACCAAGGATAGCATAAGCAGCCGTATGTGCGAAGGTGGGTGTAGGTCGGAGAGGTACCTGTGAGTTGTTGGTGAGGTATTTGATTAGAGATGGATTTGGAAGGAAGCTTGTTGATGAGGTAGTGGGCGGTGGAGAGCGCGGAAGACCAGAACTTGGAAGGTAGACCGGATTCATGAAGGAGAGCACGAGTGAGGTCCAGAAGGTGACGGTGTTTGCGTTCAGCAACACCGTTTTGCTCAGGCGTGTGAGGGCAGGTCAGCTGATGAAGGATACCGTGATCCTGCAGCAGGCGACGGAAGGCGAGGCTCGTGTATTCACCTCCGCCGTCGGAGCGGAGAATCTTTGGGATTTTATTATGTTGAGTTTTTATGAGATTAAGAAAGTTCTTGAATGCCATTAGAGCTTCGTCTTTAGTATGAAGAAGATAGAGCCATGAATAACGAGAGTAGTCGTCTATAAAAACGATGAATACCGATGACCATCGAGAGAGAAGTGAGGAGCCGGTCCCCAGACGTCGGTGTGAACAAGCTCAAAGGGTTGCGAAGTAATAGTAACTCTTTTATTAAAAACTAACTTGTGGCTTTTAGCCTGATTACAAGAGTTACAAAAGAATGAATGAGGTACATTAGTGATTTCAGGAATTAAGCGAGAAAGGATGTTGTGAGTGTCTTTGTTCGGGTGTCCTAGGCGAGAATGCCAGTTGCCCGAGGCGATGGTTTTGGCCGTGAGAGCTGAGTTCTTGATGTCGGAGGCTGTGCGGAGGTGGTAAAGACCGTTACTGAGATGTCCATGAAGCAGCGGACGGTGGTCCCGTGAGTCCTTTATGACAAAACCATTAGCATCGAAAGAAATGGTAACATAGTTATCGGAAGTAAGTTTTGAGACGGAAAGAAGATTGTGTGTGAGTCTAGGAACATTGTTGAGATGTAACTTACGAGCGGTGTCCGGCAAAGGAAGGAGACCTTGACCGGTATTGGTGATGGGAAGGTTGTTACCGTTTGCGGTGGAGACCGTATCCGATCCGTGGTAGGCAGTCGGGTAGCAGAGGTGGTTGACGTCCGAAGTTAGGTGTGTGGAAGCTCCTGAGTCAAGAATCCAATCTTGACTAATTTGAGCAGACGGATTTGCGAAGAGAGCCCGGGGTTGACGATTGTCGGTAGGAGCGTATTTAGGATTGTGGCGATGCCAACAATTGAGGGCAATGTGCCCAACTTTGCCGCAAAGTTTTATCATTTTAAAAACTGATTATATCGGTCCCAAGCCTAGATGTAAAAAGTTGAAAGAAAATTAAAAAAAATTTAATTTAGGCCCCCCTAAATATATTTTCTGGCTCCGCCACTCCACGTGACTGTTTCATTATTGCATAAATATCTAAAATTTGCCAAATCATTCTTTTAATATTTTTATAAAATATTATGAAAATTTTCAGTATAAATTTCCTTATGTGGTGGGGTGCTATTTTCAACTAGCAAGTAGCTTTCTACTTTTATCTTTGTTTTAAGCCATTGAAGAAAGGCTGTGGGGCTATATACAGTGATTGTTTATGACCACTATTACTGATAATTAATAATATTAGGTTTAATCTTATCAAATTGGTTGAAATTATTAAATACGATTGTTAATAAATAATATCAAAATAAAATATGAATTACTATCAATCAATTTAATTATAATAATTAATTATGATTAAAAATATATAAAAAATATATATATTTATATTTATTAATTATTAATTACTTTCAACATTACATACACTTATTTTATGTATTATTTTAAATGTATTTATTTGGTTAGATATTTGAATGAGGGATTTTATTTTTTAATTATACTATAACTAATAAAATATTATATCATGTTCTAATAATGAATGTGAAAAACATTTAGTTTTAATGAAAGGTTCGCAATCAATTACAAAACAATTGTCAAAATTGATTAAATTATATTCTAATTTGATATTTATTTAATGCTGAGATATTCTTCAATAAAAACGTGCACAAAAAATGGTTAGGACAAGATGGTTTGATTAATTAAGATAGCAATAATAATAATTAAAATAATTGCCAGTAGACAAGCAGCAAGGATTTATTAACTATAACAATAAGTGGCACATCATTGGTAAAAGTGGCAATTGATCAACACAATGTAATACTGATAAAATTTATATAATTTAGGTTTTTTTTTGGACAATTTTTTTATTATTTTTTAAAGTAAATTTTTAGAAAAAAAAATTAAAACTAAAAAATTCCTTCAAAAAATAATAAGAAAGCCATCCGAAATAAAATCTTAATTTGAGAACTTAAATGAGAATATAGTTAATCAATAAGATGATGATTTTAAGAAGAAATGTCACTCTATTGTAAAAGAACAATTATTAGGTCAGGGGACCTGATGTAGCTCTACGTTCGGACGTCAATAACATGTCGCCATGTGGTCTTACTCAATGCGCGGCCCGAAGACTTGACCCGGAATTGCTATGTTTGCGTATTGCTCGGTATTGCTCTAGGTATTGCTTGGCAATAATGAAAAAATATCACTCTATGAAGATCAATACCAAGCAATATTCGGTATTGGTCTTCACATAATGGTATTTCTTGTTATTGCCGAGCAAAATCGACCAATACCGAGCAATACCTAGCAACACGCGAACATAGCAATCCCTTCTCTGTTCCGAATCGGGGTTGTCGGGCCGCGCGGTAAATAGTGAGAACACGTGGCACTATTTTGATGGCGTCCGAACGTAAAGATATGTCAGTTGACCGGACCAAATAAAAGTTCATTGTAAAAGACTAAAGAGGCTATTTATTATGTCATACATTATATATCGGTCCTCAATCATATCAAATCACAATACATCACTTTTTAACTCATTTTTAATATATTTTTTCCTTGTCATATACACATTTCGAACTAGTGAAAATGCAATAAAATCATACTATATTGTTCATAATAATCAAATTTATAATATATAAAA